>CAUYRH010067082.1:0-14178 GCA_963574655.1 Perodicticus potto | reverse complement strand
AGACAGAGCTTCAAGCTGTCACCCTGGGTAGAGTGCTGTGGCATCACAGCTCACAGCATCCTCCAACTCCTGGGCTAAAGCGAGTCTCCGCCTCAGCCTCCCAAGTAGCTGGGACTACAGGTGCCCGCCACAAGGCCCGGCCATTTTTTGGTTGCAGACACCATTGTTGTTTGGCGGGTCTGGGCTGGATTCGAACCCGCCAGCTCAGGTGTATGTGGCTGGCGCCTTAGCCCGCTGAGCCACAGGCGCCGAGCCGGCAGTGGGTTTTTAGATAAGACACAAAAGCATGATCAACAAAAGAAAAAATTGGACTTCATCAAAATTTAAAGCTTTAGTTCTTCAAAGAACATTAACAAGAACATGAGAAGATGACCCATAGAATGGGAAAAAATAATTACAAGTTCTGTACCTGATAAGGGAATAGTATCCTTTAAAGAACTCTTACAACTCAGCAATAAAAAGACAACTAACCCCACTTTAAAATGGGGAAACTATCCGAACAGATGCATCTCCAAATAAGATAGACAAATGGCCAGTAAACACATGGAAAGATGCTCCACATCAATAGTTGTTAGGAAAATACTAATGGAAACCTCAGTGAGATACTACATCACATCCACTAGATGGCTGTAATAAAAAAGACTAACAATAACATTGAGTATGTGGAGATATTGGATCCCTCATGCATTGCTGATAGGGTATAAGATGGTCCAGCTGTTTTGGAAAACAGTTTCGTAGTTCCTCCAAAAACTGGAACTGAGTTACCCTATGACCCAACACTCCACTCCTATGAGAACTGAGAACATAAGTCTACACAAAAATTTGTAGATGAATGTTCCTAGTAGCCTTAGTCATAATAGCCAAAAAGTAGAAAAACCTAAATGCCTGGCAATTAATGCATGCATAAACAATAATGTGGTGTATTCATACAATGGAATACAGTGCAGCCCTAAAAAGGCATGAAGTACTAAATCATGGTACAATGTGCGTGAACCTTGAAAACATGCTAAGTAAAAGAGACTGGACATAAAAGGCCACATATTGTATGATTCCATTTAAATGAAATGTCCAGAATAGTGGTTAAGTAGTTGTTACGGGCTGGCAGAAGGGGGAAATATGGAGTTATGGCTAAAGAACGTGGGGTTTATTTTCAGAAAGGGAAGTTTAAAGGATTTGGAATTAGTGATGATTATTGCATAACTTTATAAATATTGAAAGGGGTGGAGTTTATGGTATGTAAATTTTAAAATATGTTTAGTGAGCACCTGCCATCAGCGCAGCAGACCGTCTTACTCACTGATGCATAGTGGCCCAGTGGTTCTTATAAACACGTGCTTCCCTTTAAAAGTAAGGGATACTTTAGAAACACTTCACATAAGCAGATTTTTATAAAATCAAATCCCCCGAAGTAAAGAAATTCTATAGTAAAATCTTTGTAAAATTACTGATTCACACCTAAGTTATCTGTCATGTGAATTGGAAATCTTTTTATGTAGGATTTACTCAAAAAGACAATCTGTCCAATAGCTAGTTAGCCCCCATTGCACAATTCCAAGAGTCAATGTCAGGGTTTTAGAAGATTTTCCCAGAACTGCCCAGCCTTACGATTTTATCTCCACCACTTTATGAGCTCTTTCAGCCCATCGCTTTTTCCGGAAATGCTGGAAGAGGACCACCACAATGACTATGATGACCATAACTGCACAGGCAGAGCCAATGGCCAGAGCCAGGAAGTAGATCTCAGAGAAGCGTACTGTAAGGAGAAAAAGATCAAGTTAGGATTCTACAAAGAAGCCTATGATGAAATCTAAAGGCATAACAAGGACATATTTCATCAGTAGGTGGCATCTTCCTTTCTCCTACCTTTATGCATAAAATACCATATTACCTTGTAAAACATAGCAGCAGTGGGAAACCATACTGATACTTGCAGGGGTATCCAGTCTTTTTTCTATTATACATTAGAAGAATAAGAGTTGTCTTGGGCCACACATTAAATACACAAACACAAACAAAAGCTAATGAGCAAAAGAAAAGGTCCTTGCATACTTTTTGTGATATCCAACACCACGGATAAGGAAAATAATCCTCAAATAATCTGCCTGTGGACCACAGGTTGGACACCCCTGCTTTGGTGGTTCTCAAAGTGTGGTCCTAGAAGTAGCAGCAATAATATCACTTGAGAACTTTGGAATGTAAAATCTCAGGCCCCACCCCAGACCTACTGAATTAGAAACACTAGAGGTGGGGCCCCACAATCTACATTTTAACATTTCCTCCCGGTGATTCTGATGCAGGTTTTCGGATTTGAAAACCACTGGGTGGATTGAACCCCCTATGGGGTAAGGTTATTGCTAACCTTATCAAACCTAGTGCCCACCCAATTTCTCCCTGACTCCCTCTCACTGCCACTGTCATTTATCATTTATTTACTCAGATGTATAAAGAGTCTACTATGTTCCAGGCACGGTGATAGAAATGCAAAGCCAAAAAAGACATTACCCTCATGGAGCTCATTCCCATTGGGAATTTAGGTGAGTAAATGGGTGACTACAGTCAAGTGAATAAATGATGAGAGAGGGAACCAGACTAGAGTCTGTGAACCCTGAGTCTCCTGTCCTTTAGGATTCAAACTTCAGTAAGCTCACAGAGTTAGAAAAGACACTAGAAAATGTCTAGCCCAAGGTTTCCTAACCTTGAGTCCATGAAAGAGGATTGGGGGTGGTCCCCAAGTCCACAAAATCCATGTCTCATTGTGTATGTCTCCATGTTTTATGGGGAGCAGAGCTGTGTCTTTTATCCAATTCTCAAAGAGTAATGATCTGCCTATGTTTAAGAACCATTGGTTTTTTTTTTTGTCCAACCTATTCATTTTGCAGACAAAGAACACAAGGTCCAGAAATATTACATTACTTCTTTCAATATTCAGATGACTTATCTAAGTCACACAGTTCTCTATCACTGGGGCCTTGAGGAACAGTTTAAAACCGTACTAGGATAGCTTTCATATGAAGGCTATAACCCATTTATAGCACAAGAATATGGGGAAAGGGGGCAAGGAAGGGGGAGGATGGGTGGAGGGAGGGTAATCGGTGGGATCACACCTATAGTACATCTTAGAAGGGTACAGGTGAAACTTACTAAATGCAGAATATAAATGTCTTAACATAATAACTAAGAAAATGCCGTGAAGGCTATGTTAACCACTTTGATGAAAATATTTTCAATTGTATATGAAACCAGCACATTGTACCCCATGATTGCATTAATGTACACAGCTATGATTTAATTTAAAAAAAAAGAAAAAAATGTAGAAATCTGAGAAAGTGATCACCTCAAAATACATTTGCTCATTGAGTTAAATAGGAAAGTAACTAGCTTAAAATATATTTTCTGACAGACGTGGATTGGCTCATGAATTCCTGCACATCGTGATATCACCTTTGATTTACTTCTAACTAAGTATAACCCAGTAAAATCTGAGGGTTAGTTGAAAGCATTTCTGCCCTGTTCAGTTCTGCTATTCAGAGCTATGATAATTATTTTGATAGTAGCAAAATGTTATGACAATTTCATTCAAAAAAATTTTGTAAATTGCCAATTTTTTCTAGAACTTCTATTATCTAGAATTAATGTAGAAAGTAAAAAATAGAAACCATCCCTCTTACTTGAATTGCTTTAGCTTACTGCATGGCAGAGTGGAAAGGGCATGGGCTTCCTCCTCTGACGGGTGGGCAGCTGCAATCTGCTGGGTCTCCCTGAGTCCAGGTAAGTGTCACTATGTTTAGAACAAAGGCAATGATACCATGGGCTCTCAAGCTTGTGAGAAGTTCATGAGCTCTTGCCAGGCAAATATTGGCACAAGAAAAATACTTAGTACATGGTAGTTGTTACTATGATTATTTAACGAAACCATGGACGAGAAAGAGTTGGAAAGTTAGGATTTCTCCCAATTTGAATTTCAAATCATATTGGCAAAGACCAATGGAAAACAAGAATCTTTTAAATGTATATTTTATAAAGGGCAATTTTAAATGTAAAACTATGGCTAGCAATGGTTATTATTATTAAAATGGCTATTTTAACTAAAAAAAGGCAAGTATTGCCTATCACTTAGAAAGGCTTTTCGACAGGTTTATTTTATTCTACATGTCTTTGGATTAGAATTTATTGTTGAAGACTAGACTATCCAGCTGTGGAAAGGCTTTTATTTTTTGTTTTAAATAAAGGATTTGCATGTGGCCTTCAGCAGTTCCCAGTAACTATGTTATCATTTTGAGCGTTCTTTCTCTGAAAATCCCTTCACATTTAAATAAGCATTCTGAGAACAGTGCTGCTCTTCATTTCATAACACGGAACACTTGGCTCTTTTTCAAAACTTCAACGGTATTGTTAGGTAATTAGTTAGGAATGGTTCTTGCAGGGTACCAGTACAAGGGTCAGGGCTGGCCCTGTCTTGGTGCCGCCAAGCCCACCTTAATTCTGTCCCAAGTGGATTGTTCACACCTGGGGAGGGGGATCAATCTACCTTTTGTACCAATCAGGACTGTGCCAACTGCAAAAGGATATTGAAGACTCTCTAGCCCAGTGATTTCTTTCTTTCTTCCTTTTCTTTCCTTTCCTTCCCTCCCTTCCTCCCTTCCTCCCTTCCTTTCTCTTTCTTTCTTTCTTTCTTTCTTTTTTTTATTGAGACAGAGTGAAAATGGATAGAGTGTTGTGGCTTCACAGCTCATAGCAACCTCAAACTCTTGGGCTCAAAGCGATTCTCTTGCCTCAGTCTCCGGAGTAGCTGGGACTATATGTGCCCACCACCATGCCCAGCTAGTTTTTCTATTTTTAATAGAGATGGGTCTCACTCTTGCTCAGGCTGGTCTTGAACTCCTGAGCTCAGGTGATACACCTGCCTCAGCCTCCCAGAGTGCTAGGATTACAGGTGTAAGCCACCACGCCTGGCCTAGCCCAGGGATTTTCAACCAGTGTGCTGTTGAACACTGGTGTGGCATGAGAGGATCTTAAGTATACTGTAAACATTTTTAAAGATCATTAATTAAATTTTTTTAAAAAGCAGTTCACAGAACAGTAAGTGTATTCTTTTTTCTATTCATTTTTTTTGTGATCAACATAATTTAGATGTGCCGCAAAAGTTTATAGGTTCAAGTGTATCGTGAGATAAAAAAGGTTGAAAAACACTGCTCTAGTCTAACAACAGGTAAAATGGAGTGTTGAAGGTGACCTACAACAGCCTCAACACTAATTATCATGAGGTCACACTTTCTCTAATGGGGTCTCAGTGAGGCTCATGGGAGGCCCTGAGGCACAGTAAGACTCTGGTTCCAAGGTGATATCTGAACCAAGAGGTTGGCCGGACGCAGGTGGCATAAAAAAGAACTGCTGGCCATAACCATTGGCCTCCCTGCTTCCTTGCCTACTTGCTCTGGCAGTACAGGCCTGTTCACTGTCTATGACAAACATGTTCTGCTTTGTAAACTTTCTTACTCTATAAACCTGTCTTTCTCTTCCTCAATAAACTTTGTTTCATACTTGCCTTACTTTGGGGTATCTGGTCATTTTTCGACGAAGGGCGCTCTAAGAACTGAGGACCCAGGAAGCTGCCTGAAACCTCAACATTTTAGGAGACAGGCAGCTGCCTTGAAACCCAACAGTATTATTAAAGAACATACAAGGCTTTGATATTGGGAGGAGCATAAATTCTTTCTAGGCAAGGTAGAGTATAAACAATTAAATACTTCTTTAGATTGAACATGAAATTGCTCAAAATACAATATGAAATCTCAAAGACATTTTACGGTTAGTGTTGTGTATGTTCTCAGACTGAATAAAACATGATAAGAAAGGAAAAGGATAATTTATATAACACAGGTATATACACAACCAACGAGGATTAAGTGATTTAAATATTCTCTGGAAAAATGATTAAAATTCTTTACCCTTTAGTTTCTTAACAAGTTTCTTTTTTTAAAGATCTAGAAATGAGTAAATCATACATACGTGTGCATTATACAGGCTATTTACTTGTTTATTTTGAGAAGAAAACCAACAATGTGCAAAACAATATTATGAATCACAACACAGATAAATTGTTATCATACCATGATAAGCAATGCAAACTTAATTTAAATGTCTTAACATCAGCTCCTTTCAGATAATATGTTCCAAGATAAGAGAGCAAATAAACTGATTTAACATTAACTCTTCCTGGACTCACATTCCAAAAACATTTACCTAGATTACAAATTCTACTAACAATTGCTGAGACCTCACGAACTTCTGTCTTAAAACAACCCTCTAACTAGCTACAGCCCCTAAGTCCTACATGTACCCTGCCTCTGTCAAAATGCTGCTTTCTTGGTCACCAAGTTTAAGAATATCCGTAAGTTTCCCTAGTGGTCCCTGTATAGGAGTTTCCACAGTTAAAACTGATAGTGTAATTGATGATGCTTAAACAAAGTGTTTTCATTTGATAATATCAGTCATCCTGAGAGTCACTTGACTATTCAGTAGGAAAGAAGAAATGCTGCAAATGGTACTAAAATGTATAGTACTTTATTGAACTGAAATAAAATAAAGCAGAAAATTGAGAAAATTAATTAAATAGTTGCAAATCTCTCTTATAATTTCCTTTTTGTATACAATGAGCCAGCTAGAAGGAATTTGAGGGTCAGGCTGAATCGCCTCTGCCTTAAAGTTAGAAAGGAAAGATATAATTAAGAGACTTCTTAATATGAACCAGAGATTATTTTCTTCTGCATGTTGCCCATTCCAAGAAGTGTACAGATTGCATTTTTAAATTGGTGATGCTATATCATCTTGGTAGAGACATAAAACTCCTATAGAGTGTCTCATGAATTACCTGATGTTCAATCAAATGTGTTGATTCTTCTCACCCTTTCTAAAATAAATACGACTCAAAGACTGCCAAAAGTGAGACTTGTGAAAACTGAAGTTAAAACATTAAGACATGTTGGTTTTGTTTTCTGTGAGAAAACAGTGAACATATTTAGATCCATTACAGAGAATCAATGTTTCTGTTGAGATTCACCTATATTTTAATGGCTTCAAGAACACCTACTACAGGTTTTCTGAATTAGAGAAATATCTCTGAGAATAATGATACTTGTGAATACCTTTAATCATTTTTATCACTACTGTCTTTTCCTTCTGCCCATATTTTTGTAAGAGTGGGAAAATATATTTTGCTAAGTTGAAAATGCACTTAAAGCCTGGAGTTCAGAGTTGGAAACTGAACTCGAACCTTTTTAATGTTTGAGTTTATTTGTACTTGGCAAAATGCAACTTCCTGTTTTAAAAAAAGGACTTAAGAGGACTTATAAAACAGGTTCAGAAAGCTTCTTGGACATCAAATAGCTCTTAGAAAATAACATTTTGATGATTTAAGTGTAAATGAATCAGAAACATATGAATCAAATTTCCCTTGAAATACACATGTTTAAAAATTAAGGGAAGAAGGATTTGGCAAAACGTTCTTTGAACCCAAAACATCTCAAGCATAGTTCAAGACATCCATTGACCCTTTAATACATCTGGAATAATCCAGCTGCAAGAATGGAAACTCAAGCAAAGTCATTGTAACCTCTTGTCCCACAAATATTTTCATAACAACAACAATAACAGAGTGACTCTTAGTTGTATAGAGATTTACTATCTACGCACTTTTCGGTTTTTAATTATAATTTGGTCCACGAAACCTCTGTACTTCTTGATCCTTTTAAAAGTCAGATTTAGAAACTGATGACCTAACTGCTTTGAAGAATACTTACCATCTTTAACTGGGCATCATCTTTGAAACTACCAGCTTTTTGAGAGATGCTGGATGGTACCACGAGTCATCAGTTTTAACCACTAAGGCTTAGACTATACTGAATGGAGAATGTACTGAACATATACAATGTGAGATTTCTGTTTTCACAAAACCCTTATGTTAAGAATTATGAGTTTTCAATTGGGATACTTAAAATGAAGAAGAAAACAAATGAATTATGGTTTATATACATTTATATATATTTATATATTTTTGCATTGAGCTTGGCTCATAGAAAACAATAATGAAGACAAAATTAGTAAAAAACCTAGTAGCTGTCTTCACCAAACACATCCTACCCCCTCCCCCACTCCCATCAAGGACCTGGCCAAAACACATAGTATGTCAAGAACGCACTGGACTGAAGACTCCCATCTTCAAGACTCTCTTATATCTCTAAAAACACTGTCAAGCACACATGGAGCAAGGGAAAGCAATTTCATCCTTTTCTTCCTTCTGGTCTCGCCTATTTCCAATAAACTCTAACACACATGTGGATTGACAGCTCTGTGTCAGGTTACCGGGTTAGGACTTCCTCACTGTAAAAATCTATTTTCTTTGAAACAGTCAGATAAAGATTCCACGAATTACTGTATTTAGCCATTTAACATAATTGTTTTTCTCTCCAGTTTTTAAGCACTCAATTCTAACCATGTCAGAGCTCTCTTCTTTAAAAGCACAAAAAACAAAATCTGACCTTTTATTTGCTCCCATTATAATTCATAAAATCCATGGACTTCTGCCATATACAAATCTAAATCAAAACATTTTCTGGTTAATCAACTATCCAGTGGGAAAGATAAGATGGATCCCAGATGTCCCCTGATGATGACAGGTAGATCAGATTACGCAGTGGAGAAGGATGGCCAGGCCTCCCAGAGTTTACCAGAGGCTGCATCTCAACAGCTAAGGTGGCAGTATGAAAGGCCTTTAAAATGGCTTTGAAAAAATATACAGAATATAGATGCAGGGTCAGGAGAAGCATTACTGTTTCTTTACTTTCATTTTTTTTTAAGATGACATTTTCCTTTAGGAGACATCCCTCTGCTTTCCTTCTGCCCTTAACCCATACAACGAGTTAAATATAACAACAACATTCACAGAATAGGCATTCAGTGGTTGGCCTATTCTGTGAATGTTGTTGTTATATTTAACTTGTTGTATGGGTGCCATGGTATAAGTGTTTTTATATGAGGAATCAATATTAATTCCTGATAGTATTAAAAAAACAGTGGAAATTATATTCAGATGACCACATGTTCTATAGTAATAACAACAACAAAATCTACGCTTCTTGCTGCATTTTCCTACCTTAGAGCTGTTCTAAACCTCATACTGTCCTAATCACTCCATACTGCCCTATCATTCACCCTCTGTAAAAGTCGCTGTGAAAGGAAAATGCAATTAGAATTGTTTAGTAAGGTATCTCCTCTATCCTTGAACAATTTTGGATCAACACCTTATGATAAAAACATATAGAAATTTATCAGTAACTTGATGACTTTAGGAAATCTCAACAGTTCTAAGTTTCCTTAACTTATTAGGAATCCTCAATTTACTTATGGCAAAACAGGACAAGTTTACCACAAAAGGTTGCTCTATGATAAATGGATGGAAGCTGTAAAAAATACATCCTCTAAAGCTCCGAAATCTCCCAGCACACTTAAGTAGAAGGTGGGATGCCTCTTTTATATGTTTTCCTCTTTATTATTTGGCTTTCCATTTCCTTTAGTCAAGATGAAAACACTGAACAGCAAATATCCTTTGATAAAATCCAATCTACTAGGATTTGTTTTCAGAAAAATAAAATCAGTGTTGCCATTTCTATTTACAACTCAGACCTCCTATCTTGAACTTCAGGCTCATATACAGCAGTCCCCTTTATCTGATGCTTCAATTTCTAGGACTTCAGTTACCTGCGGTCAACTATAGCCCCAAAATAGGTGAGTACAGTGCAATAAGATATTCTGAGAGAGCAAAAGAGAGACCACAGTTACACAACTTTTATTACAGTATACTATTATAACTGTTCTACTTTACTATTGATCATTGTTGTTAATCTCTTACTGTGCCTAATTTATAAATTAAACTGTATTGTAGGTATGTGTGTATAGAAAAAGCACATAGTGTATACAAGGTTTAGTACTGTCTTGGTCTCAGACATCCACTGGGGGTCTTGCAATGTATCCTTGCAGTCAAGGACGCTACTGCATCCGGCCACTTACTTGTCCTCTGATGTCTATGACATCATAAACTTATCATGTCAAACATGAGCCCTACCTCCAAGTGCTCCCCCATCCCCATCTGCTCCCTGTATAGCCTTCCCTTCCCAGTCAAAGTTGACTCCACCCTTTTCATCTGGAGGCCTTATTAAAATACAAGACCCACTCTCCAGAGTTTCTGATTCAGCAGGTCTGGGGTGAGGTTCAAGAATCTGCATTTCAAGTGTGTTCTCAGGTGATGATGATGTTACTGGTTTGGTAACTGCACTTTGAGAACCAATGCTTTAAAGTCATCTTTGACTGCCATATCTAATCCATCAGCAGGTATTCGTTCTAAATACAGGAGTATGCAGACTCTGGCCTCAGCCAAGTCCCGGCTGCCATCCTGTCTTGCCTGCATTCCTGCAATAGGCTCCTGGTTTCCCTTCTTCCCTTGCTGTCCTAGAGACTTTTGTCAACATAGCTGCCAGAATTTCATTAAAGCATTAAGCAGATCATGTCACCTCTCTATTGCAACTCTGTATGGCTTTTCAGTTTACTCAGATTAAAAGCCAAATCCTCATCTCAGATATAGGTACAGATCTAACCCTATCCTATCATTCTCTATTGTCCTTGCTCACTTGGGTCTAGTCACACTCAATCTTCTGTGACCTCTTTCTGCGACCTCTTGGACACTCCAGGAACACTCTTACTTAAGAACACATACATTGTTCTTCTCCTCTGCCGCAACTCTCTTTGCCCAGATCCTGAGTAGCTAATTACCTCTTGTCTGTTGAGTCTGCTCAAATATCACCACTTCCATGAAGCCTATCCTAACTACTCTACATAAAATTGCAACTCCGCTCCTATGCTGATTGTTGCTTAGTTTTCTGTTTTCTCTAACACTTAATCACCTTCCAGAATACATATAATTTAATTACCTTAGTGTTTATTTTTCATTATCTGTCTCTTTCTACTAATGTAAAACTTCCAGGAGGACAGGGATTTTTGTTTGGTTTGTTGTTGTATATCAGATACTCAAACATATGTTAAAATGATGATGGACTAGCACACTGAATGACAGGAACAGGGCCACAGTTTTCATTGTGGAAATTCCAATTCTGCTTTCATAAGTCTTACAGGAAATTAAATCTCAATAGTTTTCTAATGGATGGAGTATCTAATTTTGTTCTTTCTTTTAAAAAAGTTTGTAAGTTTGCAAGAATACTTATATAATTCAGACACTAAGAGAATTGAGTAAGGAGTCTTGCCTACTTTCTGAATAGGCAGACTGATATTTCCTTTTCCATGTAAACATATTTAACAGGCCAATATTAAGAAATATAAAATGTGCTGAAATCATTTATTATTCAAAAATAGCCAGACATTTGTAAATTTTATATAACTCTTATATATGCATGTTCTATAAAGTCCTAATGTTAAGGTACCAAGCTTTATCCCCAAATTTTGGCTACCTGCTTGTACTAACATCAACATCATCATCAGAAGCATTTATTTGTGCAAGACTGCTAGCTGCCATGTGAAATGAAATTAAACAGACAGAGTCCCTGTTCTGTCTAGACAGTCTGTATGGAGACAATTCTGCTGTATTTTAAGAGTATAGTATTAAAATCTATAACACATCACGATGAGAGTAAAGAACAGAAAATGAGGGTTAATTTTGGAGGATGGTACCACAGTAGACAAAGGCCATTGGTGGCTCATTTTTCCTTTGTTTTGGAAAAGCCAACAGATGCTTTTAAAAACCCAGATTAAATGGCTTGAGACACCATATTTTCATGTATACTAGACATAGTTTAAAAGTTCTTGCTTTGTTCTCTTTTTTCCTCGTACAAGTGGTTTACAGATTTTCTTTAATTTCCCCCCCTCTCTCTTTTTTTAACTTTATTCAAATGAATATGAGGGCACAATTTTTAGGTTACATTGTTCTCACTTTCAGGGTAAAGTTCCATTTGTAGAAGAGGCCCTCACCCAGGGGGTGTGTTATACATCCTCAAAATGAGGACATTAGGGGAAATGCCGCCTCATGCCCTCCTGCCTTCTGCCAAATGTCCTCCCCTCTGCCCCTCCCCACTTCCCTCTACCCTCAAACTGCTCTGTATTAGTGTTTTATTGTTGTTATGAACATGTAATTGCTTATATATTGATTTCATATTACTATGGAGTACATTGGATATTTATTCTGGAACCAGACAAGGATGCCCACTCTCCCCACTGTAACTCTTAATTCTTTTGGAAAAAAAATGTTCAAGGGAAATGAATGCCTGTGAAAA
Organism: Perodicticus potto; assembly: GCA_963574655.1. NCBI lineage: Eukaryota > Metazoa > Chordata > Mammalia > Primates > Lorisidae > Perodicticus > Perodicticus potto. The sequence continues at coordinate 1,843 of CAUYRH010067082.1, read as the reverse complement.
TTAATCACTAACCATCTTAACGCTTTACTGTGGATCAGGTTCATGCTCAGTAAAATAACACCTTGACAACTCTATGACCCTATAAAATCATATGGAGTGCTTTCTAACTTATTCAAGCTTAGGGTGTGGCCTAATATGTGCCTACTAAGTGAACCCTGGTTACAGATATTTCACACAGCTTGAGCCTGTTCCAATGTGTTCCTTCAGGTCCAGACATAAGAGATACAAAATGTATGATATAATAAATCATCACCCCACCCTCCTTGCTCTATTACAGCTTGTTATCTGAAAACAAATGCTTTGCCTGGCTAGTTTTTAATGTCTCCAGGCATCTGAGAACCGATCTAAGTGAAAACACTGAGTTTTAAAAGTTCATTTTTTTTTCCCTTTTGGGTAGCTTTTATTTCAATGCTTTTATTTTTTCTCCTTTGAACAATGCAGACTTTTGGAATCTAGTTCCCTAGAGGTATTTCTAAGACTGGTTATAGTTTGTCATTTTAGACTCTTAAATTCTCTCAATTTTGAAAATATTCATTCCTGGAGGCTTTTTTAAAAATTATTTTTAGTCCCTTTCTTTGCTTTAGTGCCAATTTAGCATTATCTTTTCTTAAATCAGCATTTCTAAGTTTCTGCTATTTTTTTATTACAGTCTAAAATAAATGTTCTACCACACACCCCCTTAAAATTAGCATAGTTGAGGGGGTAATTTGTAATTGTTTTGTGTCGCATGGCATATCTTTTCATTTTATAAGCACACAATCATGCAGCATTTTGTTTTCAGACTTCATTTACCAAAATACTTGTGGTGGAGAGTTAGGTTAGGGGAAGGACTTGTATAAGAATTTATTTTAGCACATAAATTCTTGAACTGTCAAACAACTGCTTAGGTTTGTTGCAAAACAAGTTTCTTATGTTTCTATTTACAAGTGGAAAAGGATGGGCTTGATAGAAGGGCAAATATGGTGATTGAATTTGCTTCCTGGAACATGCGGTTCTTAGGCCGATCACTTAAAAGAAAAATGGAAAAAGAAGCTTTTAGAGCAATTCAAAGATAAGTGCTATATTAGACAATTTGGGGGAGAAGCCAGCATTTCTCTTCACCTTCTATCTACCCTTCCTCATCTCTAACAATCCCCCGATGTTGGCTGCAGGTTTACCTTCTTTTGGCTGTCACTGAATCTTGACAACACTGTGGGTTTCCAGGCACTCTATCTCACCAATGATCCTGTTCTGGAGGCATACAACACAGCTCCATAAATGACTTGAAATACCTCCGGACACCCCTTTGGTAACATTTTAGCAGCATACAATTTAAGGTTAACCTGGGTCAGTTCTTGCAAAGCGGAGGTCAGGCTCCTATCTGAATCTCTGTCACTATTGAGTCAGTCACTGAAGCATGATTCTAGGACTACAAGTGCTTCTTAACTGGCAGAGGGTCCAAGTTTATGGGTAAAAGGAAAAGACATCTGTTTCCCCATCAATGGAATGTACTACAATACTACAATCTCCTCTTTTCAAGATTTTTCTTTGAGTGGTAGGCTCTAACCTGACCACTAATGCAAGTCTGCCTGCCCAGAGACAGGGTGGTACCCTCTTATGTCATGGTTTACTTTTGTTGTTGTTATTGTTGTTTTGAGACAGATTTTGTCTCTCAGGCTAGACTGCCCTAGTGTTATAGCTCACAGCAACCTTAAACTCCTAGGCTCAAGTGATCCTCCTATCTCAGCCTCCTGAGTAGCTTAGACTACAGGCAACTGCCACTATGTCCAGCTAGCTTTTTTTTTTTTTTTTTTTTTTTTTTTTTTTTTTGTGTTTGGGTAAACATGTTGCCCAAGGGTGTGTT
>CAUYRH010067081.1:0-21531 GCA_963574655.1 Perodicticus potto | reverse complement strand
TCCAGACACCCCCTGTATAGTTATGGATTTGGGAGATAAAAGAGCAGGATTAGAGAGAAGTACAGAAAAAGTTGCTCCAGTGTCCAAAAGAAATTTTCTTTCCTGGCGCTCCACTATAAGGCAAACCTGGGGCTCTTGAGGGGTGATGACACAAGCTGGAGCCATGAGAATTTGCCCCGGGCACTCTCAGTCCAGTTTGGGCTCCAATGGGGTCCCTGTCCCAGGAGGCCTTCACCTCTGGGGACAGGCCACCTTCCAGTGGTCACCCTTGCATTCTGGACAGGGGTCAGGTGGCTTGCCCAGCCAGTGGTATTGCTGGGGGCAGTCTTCTCTGGAGTGGCCAGTCTGACCACATTGAATCATAAATTATTTTAAGTTCTGCACCTGATCATTCCAAAACCTGTGTCATATCTGAGTCTAGTTCTGATGCTTACTTTGTCTCTTCAGACTATTTTTTCCTTGTCTTTTAGTATGCCTTGTGATTTTTTATGAAACGCTGGGCATAATGTACTTGATAATATGAACCAAGGTGTCTAGGCCTTTCATGTGAGGATTTATGTATACCTAGGAAGAGTTATGCTGGGGTTACTTTTTGTTATAGCTGTAGGTGTCTGAGGCTTTAGTTTTCTTCAGTGTCCTTGTTTTTATATCCTCTGTTGTCTCTGGGTTTCCCTAAGAAAACCTTCTTAAATAGAGCATCTGCCTTGCAGCTCTTTTAGCTATAATCTACAGATGTCCCAGACCCCTGTTAATATGGTAGCAAATGTTGGGGAGGGGAAGCAGTCTACAATTTATGATTAAATTTCAGCCTTTTAGTGGACCTTTGTCTCTAGGTTGTGGCCTTCACAAAGGCTCTGCACCTTTTTTTTCCCTTGCGTGAGATGGGAAGGCTAGAGGGCTGGAGTTGGGTAGTTGCCTTTCCCCTAAGTTGGTAAGATTCTACGAAAGTCTTTTTATCCTGAAGAGTAGGTTTTGGGAAATTCTTTGAGGTCATTTCAAAGTTATTACTACTAAGTTTTTTTCTTAGCTCTTCACTATGAAAACCTGGTGGTGCTTCTGGAATAAACCATGAAAGAGTGCCACCCACGTGACCCTCACCCCACATCAAGACTGTGCAACCCTGGAGTATCTCGTGCTCACATCAGCTTATACTCAGCCTCCAACAATTTGTCTAAATAACCATTCAAGTATTTCTATCAGTTTATGTCTCTGGTAGCTTCTGTTTCAGGCAAGCTGGTTCCAGGTAGATTCTCTGTATTAGCCTAGCTCTCTAGATTTCAGGGTGGTGGTTTGTTCTGCTATCTCAAATTTCTAATGGGCCCAAGAAAAGTCACTGGTTTTTAGTTTTTTTTCTTATTGTAAGAAGGGATCTGACAATGCTCAAGCTCTTTACATGTGGAAGCCCATTCTAAGCTCCAAGAAGGGAAGCTGACCCTATTCAGGAAGCTAGATTCTAGCATGAGTGTCCATTCACCTGTTCATAGCTATTTAGATTATGTTCAGTTTGGGGCTATTGTGATCAAAGCTGCTGTGAATATTCATGTATGAATATTTGCATGGACAAATGATTTCATTTGCATGGACATATGAGTTCATTTATCTTGGGTAAATACCTAGAGTGGAATAGCTGGATCATCATATGGTAAGTGTATATTTAACTGTTAAAGAAGCTGATAAACTCTTTTCCAAAATGGGTGTATCATTTTACTTTCCCACTGAGAAGATATGAGAGTTCTGGTTTTTCTGTATCATCACTAATACTTACACATATAAGGACATTTTGAAGGAGACAGATGCAGATGGCCCACAATTTACAATAAATAGTTCAACTTATGATTTTTCAATTTTATGGTGGTGAAAAAGAGATACACATTTAATAGAAACCATACTTCAAATACCCAACAAAGATTCTGTTTTCATGTTTAATATACTGATCAATGAAGTATGCAAGATATTCAACACTTTATTACAAAGAGGGCTTTGTGTGACACAATTCTACCCAACTGTAGGCTAATGTACATGCTCTAAGCACATGTAAGGTATTGACAGAAAAGAAGCCATATTCTGTAAAATAATTTAAAGAGATTTATTCTAAACCAATTTAAGGACCACGGTCTGGAGCCACACTCAAGAAGCCTTGGGCAAGTGAACTCCCAGTGCTGGGGTTACAGTTTGGTTTTGTATATTTCAGGAAGATAGGAATTACAGGCAAAATCATAAATCAATATTTGGAAGGTATACATTGGTTTGGCCCAAAAAAGTGGGACATGTCAAAGGAGAGCCTACCGGTTACACATGGGTTTAAAGATTCTTTGGCTGACCATTGCCTGAAAGGGGTAAGCTCTCACAGACCTGAAGTCAGTGAAAAGGAATGCTAAGTTAAGATAAGGGTCTGTTAATCAGAGACAAAATAGAACATATGCCCAAACTCAAGTGGTTTGTTGTGCATATTGAAGACCTGCAGACGTGTCTTGCATAGCCTCAGACCAATAAATGAGTCGCAGAGAACATCTCTAAGAAGGAAAGTAGGCTGTGATCTTCTTTCTCATGGCTAGCAATTCAGTTTGAGGGATCCCCGTGGCCAAGAGAGTGTCCAGTCAGTCACTGGAGAGGAGCCTTAAGATTTTATTTTACTTCACAAAGGTAGGCTAGGCTCAGCTATGATGTTTGGTAGCTTAATTATATTAAACACATTTTTAATTTAAACAATGGATTTATCAGAAGATAACCCCATCATAAGTCAAGAATCACCATATTTAAAGTGTCCATTTTTCTTACCCATATATTGTCACAACCACGTACTTTCAGTCCCTCCAATGATTTTGACCACAGGTTTTGTTTATTTCTGAGACAGAGTCTCATTTTGTCACCCTCAGTAGACTAGTGGTATCACAGCTTACAGCAACATCAAACCCTTGGACTTAAGCAATTCTGTTGCCTTAGCCTCCCAAGTAGCTGGAACTACAGGCACCCTCCACAAAGCCTAGCTGTTTCTTTAGAGACAGGGTCTTGCTCTTGCTCAGGCTGGTCTTGAACTGGTGACCTCAAGCAATCTACCTACCTCGGCCTCCCAGAGTGCTAGGATTACAGGCATGAGCCACCATGTCCAGCCACAGTTTTACTTTAATAATTAAAAAGTAGCAATAACAATTAAGCAAAGGCCACATTTGAGACAGAATTTTGAAGTAAATGTAATCAATATTATCTTATTATGAGATATCCATAAAATATCTGGGTCCATTAAAGAATCTTGGAACATCAAGATTTTAAAATATTTAGTGCTGATTCAGTAGCTTTAGAATTCAGTAAAAGCTATTGTGTTCCTTTTCAAAAGCCATTAATTTAGCCATTTAAAACCGATACAGTTAAAAGCAATCTCTCCTAGAACAAGATCAAATTTTATGAGAGTCAATTAAAGGAGGTAACAATTTTATCACTAGAAAAAAGTCTGAATAGAGACAAGGATTAGGGACTCTTATTTTTCTTCTGGGGAGAAAGAATTCTCTTTTGTCAAGGAGCCGACAATCCCTCCTTTCCTTTCTGCATCACCTTGCAGCTGGTGGAGCAGAAATATGAGCTATCTAGTGACATCAGAGCTACAGCGCTGTTGCAGAGCCGGTTTCTAACAGACATTAGTCAAAGTCATCGCTCGATCTACAATTCTAGGGCTGGGTGCTGGGCTCTGGGTACTCTGTAGCAACTCTGCAAGTGCTGTTGATAATAAATTCATTGTTAAAGAATAATTTTTTTTTTTTGAGACTGAGTCTCACTCTATCACCCAGGCTAAAGTGCCCTGGCACTACCCTAGCTCACAGCCACCTCGAACTCCTGGGATCAAGCGATTCTCCTGCCTTAGCTTCCTGAGTAGCTGAGACTATAGGCATCCACCACAATACCTGGCTATTTAAAGAAGAATTTAAATTCAAAATCAAAGAGATGTTGGTTACAGATCTTGGCTGTCCTTTAGTATTTGCGTCTCTTGGTCATATCAATCAGCCTTTCTAACTGACATTCCTTCATTAGTGGTAACATTACCTACCACATGGGATTTTTGTAAGGATCAAAGGAGACAATACATTTATAAATCCTTAGCAAAGTGGCTGGTATGTAGAACCACTCAGTAAACATTATCAACAGCTTTGCTTTTGCTTCTTCATAATGGTTGATGTTACTGGACTTTCTCTCAAGCGTCTAGCATGTTCAATAGATGTTTGTCTTAGAGCTGGGTCTATACAGCTAAGAGAGTTAGTAGACAATTTATAATCATATGAGTCATTTTAGGAACAATACAAGGGGCCAAAGTAAGTGTTATAAACAATAGTACTATAGACAAGGATTCTTAAAGGAGAGAATCAGGAAATGAGGAGGGTCCCAACATTTATTTAATATTCACCATGTTCCAGGCCCTATACTAGACACTTTATTAGATCTCTGCCATGATCATATGGGGAAGAACTTTCTAAGTCAATCTTGATGCACAGAAAAAAGCATAGTCACACAGCTGAGAAAAGGACAGGCCATGATCTAGACCCATGTGAATGTGACCACAAGCCTCTGGGTCCCCAAAAGGTGGGCTGGATTTGGATGCAAGAAGAAAGGGAGAAGGGCAACTTTAGAAAAGGAACTAGATTTGGGAGGCAGGAGAAGTAAAATCTGTACTATAAACACAGCTTCTTAGGTCTCCAACATCCTCTTGGGAGCACCTTTAGGGAAGGCTCTGGTGGTGATCATATTGCCACCTGCTGGGAACTCCGACCTGCTGACTTCCTAGCACATAAAACTAAAACACAGACGCCACTCTGCGTTGCACCAACTAGAAGAGGGCAGTCAAACTTCCATTTATTCACTTATAGCATATCGAATTTCCCTTGAATAACACTATTTCTCCATCTTTCAAAGACATTTTTTTCTGCTTGACTAATTATGTAGTTAGCAGCAGGTTAAATGTATGAGGTTTGCTGAAAAGTGGGCAAGTTGAATTTTTATGCTAAAAAATGACTGCTTTTGAGACAAGACCGATAAATTACTTTTTATTTTATGTAACCCCTTTCTCTAAGTTGAAAACTGAGGCCTGAGAATTTCTTTACTAGACCAAGACCCTGAAATTTGACAAATATTTACCATCCTTAAATATTTTTTAATGTTTCTTTTTTTTTTTTTTTTTTTTTTGAGACAGTCTTACTATGTCGCCCTCGGTAGGGTGCTGTGGCATCACAGCTCACAGCAACCTCAAACTCTTGGTCTTAGGCCATTCTCTTGCCTTAGCCTCCCGAGCAGCTGGGACTACAGGCACCCACCACAATGCCCCCCTATTTTTTGTTGCAGCTGTCATTGTTGTTTCGCAGGCCCAGTCCGGGTTTGAATCCGCCAACCTCGGTGTATGTGCCTGGCGCCATAACCACTGTGTTACGGGCCAGCCACATACACCAAGTCATATTTTTAAACTTTTAAACATCAACTTTAATAAAAAAGAAAGTAAAAAAGAAAGTCCATGAAAGGTGATAGAACTTAAAACTCATGTTATTCATGAAAAATAGTAAAATAAGAAAGGTAAGAAAGTAAAAGAACTTTCCAGGTTTATATTGCTAGTTAGTGGTATTTTCTGACTCCCAAATTCATGCCCTTTCTTCTTTCATATGCCATAGGGCTAACTACACTGGTATATTATTGATTTTTTTGTATTACTAAAGAACATTTTTTAGATGATCACCGCTAAAACACAACCGCTCTTCTGCCACTCGGATCTAAATTATTTTTGCCTTTGTTCACTACTTTCCATTCTTTGCTCAAAGTATATCTATATTTATACAATCCCAGTAATAATACACATATCCATAGGATTTTGTTTCCCATTTTTCATTAATGATTATATAATAATCATAAGATTTAGAGTCCATGTCGCTATTGGTCTTTGGTATCATAGCCTTTGAAGTAGATATACAATAATTATTTTCCTCTTCTTGAACTTTTTTGTTCTTTCCATCTCATTATTATTTTTCTTTCTTGTTTTTCCTAGAGTAAATTCTAGGTGATATGATTTCACCGTCAAAGCCTATGAACATAGTTACGGTCCCTATTACATATTTGTAAATTGCCTTTTCTGGCTGGTTATATTTTCTTTCCTAAAATGAAATGAGGAAAGAAAGGACTATGGGAAGGGGGAGAAAAATCCTACATTTAATAGGCTTATGACTAAGAACTGAATCTGTTCGTGGATTGCACCATACCCAGTGTTTTCCCAGACATAACAAAGCAACTGAAAAGGAGTGATGGCTTGGTTGCTCTGGTAAGTGACAACTATTATTGTTATGTGCTATGGATAATAAGGACTTTTTCTGAAAGGATTTGGTAGTCCTCTTCTTGTCCAATTCCCTCTCTTACTCCAGGGTTTGGTTTGCAATGACCATCTCCAAACAGCAAAAAATGCTATTGGCCTTGAGATTTTAGAAAAGAAAAAAAGAAAACCTACCGCCTTTAATTATTGGTTTGCTAAATGCCCACTCAAGTGCCTGGTGAGAGAAGTGGGAGGAAAACTTAGCTTAGATGCATCAAACTCAGTCTTCAATTATTGGGAAGAGAATAATTTCAGACTAACATGTTTTTGGACTTACAGTTTTTCAATCAAATTTTCATTATGAATGTGATCAACTTTATTTTTCCCTTACCATAGTCAACCAGGAAAACTTGGGCAATTACAGTTTCAATTGTACAACTCAAGTAGACGTTGGCAAGCAGTGAGGTGGAGGAGCATGTTAGCAGATTTGGATATCCTTTGTGGATCTCATTATAGAAGAAAACATGTTTGCAAACTAAAGATTTGAACTGAAATGTCAGATAATTCACAATCATAAATTAAACTGCCACCCAGGAAGACCCAACAATATTAAACTACAAAGTCAGCAGTATTGTGGAAATGATTTGCTCTCCAAATACCTGGGTAAACTCAGCCCTGAGAAAGATAGTCACAGATGTTTGTTGAGTATTTGGTATGACCTCACCAACTGTGTCAGGGACCTTGGGGGTATTAATAGAGCAGTATGTTTAATGATACTGAAAAAAGAGTGATGATGAGAAGGAATAGGAGACATGGGTTCTTGTTCTGGCTTTGTGCTCCATTGGCCACTTACTCCCTCTTTGGGCCTTAATTTCCTGTTTTGGAAAATGAGAGGGTTAGAATAGATCCACCGTACTGAGTAGATTTTATGTCAGGTATAATATTGCTGAACTCAAAGTGGCTGGCTGGAGTGCTATGGGGAAAAGAGCTCTAAGACTACGTCTGGCTCAAGGGGACAGGGTTCCCAATTGATTAGCTACATCTATATAGGCTCACAGTGGAGTGGGGATACATGTGCTACTTTTTATTAACGACTCATGAGCTCTCCAGCTCTGATATTTATTGATGTTGATAAGGACAAGATTTTTGGGGAGAGATGGGGGACAGAGTCCCCTTGGGTAGAGTGCCCTGGCTCACAGCAACCTCTAACTCTTAGGCTTGAGCAATCCTCTTGCTTCAGCCTCCCAAGTAACTGGGATTGCAGGTGTCCACCAAAATGCCAGGCTAGGTTTTCTATTTTTAATAGAGATTGGGGTCTCACTCTTGCTCAGGCTGGTATTGAACTCATGAGCTCAAGAAATCCACCTGCCTCAGCCTCCCAGAGTGCTAGGATTACAGGTGTGAGCCACCGCGCCAGGGGAGGGGAGGACAAAATTCTTGCCTTAGGAAACATAAAATCTTGTTGGGGAGGTAAGACTGACAACAAGAAATTACAGTGACTATATCAAGATAGGATAATTAAAAGGGCTAATTTTTTCATCAAAGATAATAAATGTCAAAACTAGAAAACAGGAAGACCAATAAAAACTTGAGTAGTTCAAGATTTTTTAAATTTTTTAAATTATTATGGGTACATAAGAGTTGCATATCTTTATAGGGTACATGTGATGCATCCATACAGGCATTCAGTATGAATTAATCAAATTGGAGTAATTGAGATAAACATCAACTCAGGAATTTATTATTTCTTTGTATTAAGAAAATTCCAACTTCACTCTTTATTTTACAGTGTACCTTAACTTATTGTTTGTGCTATCGAATATTGTTTATTGTATATAATTAACTAACTATATTTTTGCATCCATTAACCACCCTTCCTTTACCCCCTTCCTTAAGACCCTTCCAGACCTTGCTAGCCATCGTCCAACTCTCCCTCTCCATGAGATCAATTGTTTTCAATATTAATGTCCCAGTTATGAGTGAGAACAAGTAAGATTTGCTTTTCTGTGCTTGCCTTATTTCACTTAACATAATGTTCTCCACTTCTGTAGAAATATTTTCTTGTGTTTTTTTTTTTTTTTGTGTGTGTGTGTGTGTGTGTGTTTTGAGACAGTCTCACTGTATCGCCCTTAGTAGAGTGCTGTGGCATCACAGTTCACAGCAACCTCAGACTCTTGGGCTCAAGCAATTCTCTTGCCTCAGCCTTCCAAGTAGCTGGAACTACAGGTGCCCGCCACAATGCCCAGCTATTTTTAGAGACGAGGTCTCGCTCTGGCTCAGGCTGGTCTCCATCTCATGAGCTCAAGTGATCTACCTGCCTGGGCCCCCAGAGTGCTAGGATTACAGGCGTGAGCCACCACGCCTGGCATACGTTTTTCTTTTCTTATTCATATGGGCACCACTATTATCTCCAACTACACTTTTAGCTGCCACTATACTGCTACTACTATACAACATCAGATTAACAGTTTAAATTTGTTTGGAAAACAAAGGAAAAGCAAAATCAACCTAGTAAAAAAAAAGCAAAGTTGGGGTTTTTTTTGTTTGTTTGTTTTTAAGAGATGGGGTCTTACTGTGTTACCTAGGCTGTAGTACAGTGGCTATTCCCAGGCAACATCATTGGACACTACACTTGAACTCTTGGGCACAAGCAATCCCCTTGCCTCAGCACCCACCCCAAGTAGCTGGGATTACAAGTGCATGCTACTGTGCCCTACTAAAAAACAATTTGACAGAGTTAAAAAAAAAAATGACAGATTGTGCCATATTATAAAAAATAACAACTATAGTAATAAAAGACAAACTTGAGGACAGATAATAATTGCAACTGATATTTTGGGATTAGAATTCATGTTTATTCTCTGTGATACAGCACCTACACATTCAATAGTTAGAATCTACTTCCAGGCAAATTGTACTGCAGCTCCAACTCATTTTTAAATTATAGCTGACCTGTACATGAGAATACCTACACTATATAAGAAGTCACCAAAAACAAATCATGTTTCCAAAATACCTTCAAAACAGGTATTCTGAACCATAGTAAAACCAAACTAATAACCATAGAAAACCAAACTAATTTTTCCTATATTATTCAAGCCTCTTTTTTTATATAATCAAGGCAAGGTTAGGCTGAAGCATGCTGTAAGGTTAAGAACTCAGCAATATGGCAAACATTGCCTATTAAAAGCCTATCTCCTCATTAAATAACCTCTGTTTAGCCTGACTCAGAGCAATTAGGGGCCTTAAGTAGTGAATCAGCTGAAACATTTTCAAGATTTATACAAAACTTGTTAATCTATGTTACTACATATAATCAACCTCTATTGCTAACGGAAAGTACCCAACATTTTTCTACTAAGTGCTAAGCTAATTATGAATTATTGTTACTTTCTCATTCTTATTATACTGGTATAATATTCTTAATCCAGAAACTTAATCCATAAACACATACAATCACATGAAGAGTCCCATCATTATATTTCTGTAAGTCTAATAAAAGTGTTCATGAACAGAAGAAAACTTTTGTACTCTTGAATTTTTCCCCCAACTGGGTGGTAGCTCACAAGCACTTCATACTGTATGTGGATTCAGTCTGGGGGTATCGTAAAGCAATCTATGTGAGAGCTAAAAGAAGTAACTACACAAAATTATCTGAGGTAGCAGGGAACCACTGGGACTTGTTTTCTTACTCAGGCCTAGAAAATCTTGGGTCATTATTCTAGAGCATCTACCAATTCTTTTTTATTACATATTACCATCTCACAATTGCCCAATGTTTGTTGTCCAGATTCTTAAAGGCTTCTGAGCAGCCATTGTTAAAACAGATTGTTCAACAAATCATCTTATGATGAAAATGGGATGAAATCAAACTGATCAATTTGCAATCTAAAAATCAAATGCCCAGAAGAGAAACCTCATCTTTATGGAGAATTGGTAACCGTGGTAAAGATCTGGACAATGCTTGATGGTCTCTTCCATAGCTCTGGGTAAATGAGGAACAAAAGGGAGGAGCTAAGAATAAAAATATTCCCAGAAACATAAGAAAGGACTGATCGTTCTCTAGCCGTGATAATGAGAAGTCACAAGAACTGGTTTTAAATCTCTTTAATTGATCAACAACTTGACCATGCTTTTATGAGCCAGTCAGCGTCAATCTTCACTACTCAATTTTGGACAGTCAGGATGGACTCATTTCAATAAACATACCTGAGGGTCAACCAGTCAGCAACAGTCTCAGAGAGGAACCATGCCTCTACAGATAATGTCAACCTTTCTGCCTCAAAAAAGTCCTCCAATCCCTGAATGCCATGTTTCCTCAGAGCCCTATAAACCATTAGCAGAATTTTTCAGCTCAGAGAGAATATGCCTGACCACCATAGCTCTCCCTTACTATAGCAAGCAATAAACTCACCTTTTCCCCACTTCTGATACCAAGTAGTGGTTCATCACCCTTTGACAAGGCCCAGTCATGAAAATAAAAACCACTCTGGGCATTTCAAAGAAAGAGAAGATAATACAGGAGATTGCTTACACAGGATTGGAAGGACTATGGTAGCCAAAAAGGGAGGGAGGAGAGATAACCCAGGGATTAATAACTCTAGATGATCAACGAGCTTATAAACAATTGGTTCAGTGAAAGTATGTACTTAATTCATGACAAGCCTTCTTCCAGGCACTGGTAGATAGTAAGGAGCAAGATAGATGAGGTCCCAGATCTCGTGGGGGTCTGCATACTAAGTAGGGTTGAAGACAGAATTCAAAAAATAATAACTTCAAATACATGTAGAATCATATGAAGATAATATCGAGGAGTGAGGTGATAAAGAATGGAGGCCAGAGAAGATGGCGGCAACTGAAGCAGCTCAGGCCAACCCTTCCAGAGCACTCTGGGCAGAGACAGCAGGCGCTGACGATGCCCTTACCACTTGTCCTAGAAGAAGTGTTTGTGCTCTTCCTTGTCACCAGTCCCTCTCTGTCAAACTTCATTCCTACACACCAAAATCTCACTGAGATAAGCATTAGCTACATCTTTGTGGAAGTTTTTCTCTCTCTCTTTTATATACTGAGCTTATTTCATACGTGTATTTTTCTCCTACTACCATTTTCTTATCTGACCACTGCTACTACTGTGTCCTATCATAACATTCCATACCTACTGAAAGAAAACCAAGCAAAGGTTCCACCTCTAAAAACTAGACAGCCTTGTTGAACAACACATCCTTGGCAATGAAACCTGGACAACTTTCATTATGAAAAGGATAGTCAGGGCGGCACCTGTGGCTCAGTGAGTAGGGCGCCGGCCCCATACACCGAGGGTGGTGGGTTAGAACCCGGCCTAGGCCAAACTGCAACAAGAAAATAGCCAGACGTTGTGGTGGGCAACTGTAGTCCCAGCTACTCGGGAGGCTAAGGCAAGAGAATCACCTAAGCCCAAAAGCTGGAGGTTGCTGTGAGCTGTGAAGCCACCACACTCTACTGAGGGCAACAATGTGAGACTCTGTCTTTCAAAAAAAAAGGATAGCCATCTATCAACTGCAACAGAAATCAAATAAGATAGAAAAAAAAAATTTTTTTTTTTGCAGTTGTTGTCAGTTTTCGTTTAGCTGGCCCAGGCTGGGTTCAAACCCGCCAGCCTTGGTGTATGTGGCCGGCATCCTACCCATTGAGCTATGGGCGCCACCCAAATAGAAAATGCTAACAAGCTGTTCAAACTATTTTCTTAAAGATATTCCCTGTATTGCCAGATCTTGTATAGCTTCTTGGTCAATCACCCAAAAACAATTCTTCTCATAATTGGTGAACTTGGCTTCCACTTTGGGAAGAGACCCACCTTTTTCTATACTTGATTGCAATTTTTCTTTAATGCATTCTACAGAACTAGGTCCTTTTGATGTTTTAGGAGTATTTTCTCTTTTTTGAGGGATTCTTGATCTTTTGATCATGGTGGTTTTGAGTCTTTCCCAGTCTGGTTTAATATACTTTTGGGGCTGAAGGATCTTGTATAGGCTTATTCACTAGGTCTTTTTCTTAGATTTTCTTGTCATAAAAATCATTATCATCATCTTCATCATCATCATCTTATTCTTCTTTTCCAACATCTTCATCAGCAGCAAGTTTTATTTTTTACCATGGAAACTTACTACTACTCCCAGGATGGATCATGCTTTCCAGATAGACTTAAAGAGTTTCATAACCTCCCCTTCTTCATCTTCTGACTTTTCATCTTCCTTCAAAGCTACTAAGGGCTGCCCACTAGTATGCACAGGTCCTGAGTCACACTTTAACCACAAAGGTGATGTTATTTCAGAACTCCCAAGGGAAATTGCTGACTGTACAGACATTTTCAAAGTTGCCAGTGTTACTTTAATTGTACTGCCTCTGTTTCAACAATGTAAAATTCATCCCTTGCACCAGTCCCTGAACTGACCATTCTTAAAGATAACTGGTGCTAGGCTGGGCACAGTGGCTCACATCTATAATCCTAGCACTCTGGGAGGCCGAGGTAGGTGGATTGCCTAAGCTCAAGAATTTGAGACCAGCCTGAGCAAAAGCAAGACCCTGTCTGTAAAAATAGTCAGGCATTGTGGCGGATGCCTGTAGTCCCAGCTACTTGGGAGGCTGAGGCAGGAGGATCACCTGAGCCTGGTGGGTTGAGGTTGCTGTGAGCTATGATGTGATGGCACTCTACCTAGGGCAACAGAGACTATGCCTCAAAAAAAAAAAAAAAAGATAACTTGTGCTTATTTTTATCATTATCCACCTTAAAATGATAATCTCTATCACCCTTTAGTTCACAATTAGAAAGGTAGTTAGGGGGCCCTCAGTAGTCATGTCCACTGAACCTTCCATGGGGTGGCGGCACACACTTAGATAGGAAGGAAGGAAGACAGAGATAAATGACTACTTCTCCAGGGAACAGCCAGGCAGAAGAGAACCACACCAGGCTCTTGTTCTTTTATCTTCTTTTCATAACTTTTCTTTTCTTTTCTACATTTTCATAACTTTTCTTTTCTTAAAAACTGGAAACAGGATAAAGTCCATAAAGTGTGTCTCTAACTTCAGCTGCATGATTGGCCAACTGTTCCCCATAACATCCCATAAACAGAAAAAGAAGGGGGAAAAGAAAACACCTGTTGGAAAGGAAAATACAGAACAGATGGTGGTGTTTACTGCTTCTGTCACCTTTGCATATGTGAGAAATGCTTGCGAAACTTCTAGGAACTGGGTGTTGCCAGAAGAAAAAAATATATAAAAGATAATTACTAGTAATAACAGCATCAATAAGCCTAATCACACCTGGCTTGGTTGAGCTGGAAATAGAAAACCCGGGCTTATCGCCTACTTGCTAACCTGTCACTTGTGGTAATCAGAGCTTAAAAAGAGTGAGGGGCTTTTCAGAGTATAGCTCCTCTGACTGTCTCTCAGCAGTGACCCTCTTAGACGAATTGTAAAATGCTGCTTCTTTAAAAGCAAGTATACAGATTTAATCCCAAAATAGGGGGAGGACTTTAGGTGGGGATAATGAGTGTGAAACAGACTGCAAGAGGCTGAGAGTATAAATGAGGAGAGATGGGTCCTCTTCCAATTCTGCTCTAACCAAATGTGTGACTCTTCTGGGTACAGTCTCTCCTATCTGTGAAAAGGGAGGATTGGACCTGAGTGGTTGTCTTTAATTTGCTGCTGAATCTTTCCTTCAAACGTTATCTTATACAGAAACCCAACATCAAGGCCATTTTATTGTTAGAGACAGTCTCACTATGTTGCCCACGCTGTCTACAAACTTCTGGGCTCAAGTGATCCTCCTGCCTCAGCCTCCTGAGTAGCTGGGACTCCAGATGTGTGCACCACCACACCTGGCTCTAATTTTAAAGATGAAATTACTGTGGTTTCTGAAGAGGTGGCAGACCTACAAAGCTCTTCATTCATATGCCAATTCCACTCATTTTGGCGGGGGTGGGGGCTTGTGTCAGACTGTGTAAGTTGTTCTTACTGTCCAGGAAACATCAATGAACTAAACAGGCAAATATCTCAGCTCTTCAGGGGCTTATATTCTAGCAAGGGGAGGCAGACAATAAATAGCCAGAGTAAGTCAACAAATTGTTTGATGTGTTAGAAGGTGATGCGTATTACACAAACGAGGAGAGTAAAGGGGGGCGGGGATCCAGGGTGCTCCCCGGGTATGGAGGAAACTCCGATAAAGGCAGTCAGCGAAGGCCTCAAGGAGAAAGTGAAGGTTGAGCAAAGACTTGAAAAGGAGATAAGGGAACTGCTAGCAGATCCCTGCATGTTGGAGGGACAGCGAGGAGGCCCGGCTGGCAGGAGTGCAGTGTCCCAGGGTGAGTTGGGGGAGATCGTTGGCGAGGTCTGGGGGCTACATGGGGCCAGGTTGGGCAAAGTCTTGTCAGCAATTTGACTTTTATACTGAGTGAAGTGGGGAATCACAGCAGGGATGTAAGCAGAGGGGACACCTGATGTGACTTCTGTCTTAACAGGCTTGCTGTTGCTGCTGCATTGAGACCAGATAGCTGTCGATGAAAATGGAAGCAAAGAGACTGGTGAGGAGGCTAGGGCCTCATTCAGGCCAGAGATGAGGTGGCTCGGACCAGAGAAGAAACAGGCATCGAGATAGCGTCAGGGTAGGGATAGAGTTTCAGGGCCCTTCATAGCCCTAGGCCTCTTCCTCGCTCCTGCAGCTGCTTCTGGGGACCTCCCGGAATGCCTCAGACCTCTGGGAGCATACTTTGCCAATCCATGGGCCTGATGACCTTCAAGTCTCCCTGCTGACTCTGGGCTCTAGCTGCAGGACAGCCAGAGCACTAATGTCCAAGTTGCTGCTTGAGGGAAGGTATGATCTGATGGACCCAATTTTTTTTCCCAGCTAAAATACTTGAAGTCTGGATTCTGAGAGAAATGTTGGCTTCTATGTCATCATCAATGTCCAGCCCAAGCCCACCCCAACACCAGCAGCTCTGGCTTCAAGGGCAGCCTCATGTGCCCCTGCTGCAGGCAGGATGTCCACTGAGGGTCTCACATGTATGATGGTCCCTACGGTATGTGTTCTATCCTCCTCCACAGCATCCCCTTGGGATCCCAAAACCCAGATCCTTCCCCAGATGACCTCTGTGCTGCCTGCACTGTACATTCATAACTTGCTGTATCACATATAGTGAGTTCTCAAAGGAAATAGGATGTATTGATTCAAACCCAGGCCAATAACTCCATATAAAAATAATATTATAAATAGCAAAAGAGTTACAAGGTAGATGTATGTTTGTTTCTGTCTACTCTAGCCAGATGTTATAGGTATCTACTTACGCGACAAGATCGGACCGTCACACAGGGCCCACATGCCCAAATTATCTACCCCATACCCTTCTATTTCTGGAATTACCCAAATATAAGACAGGATGCCAGATAGGATTCATCTCAAATACCAAATGTAATCAATGAATAAAGCTATCTGGAGGATATGTGTTGAGGATAGGGAAGCCACATCCAGCTTAAACATCAACCAAAGAAGAGCTATAATTGATTAGTAATGTCTGCCATGGGCACAGGGTGACAAAATAAGGTCATACATTTCATCCCAGTTTTAAGTCTTTCTTTTACATTAAAAAGACCAATTAAAACATAAACATGAACAGCAAGTTAGCAGTAAGAAAGCCAGTTGAATACCCATTCAAGTGGTAGTCATGTTTTGAGGAGTAAGCTCTATTTCTTAAGTATGTATCTGAATCCATAATTATACGTTGCCTGGCCCAGATCTGCTTGATTAAAAAATATTTAGTGTATACAAATCTGGTAACATTCCTCCTAGCTGCTTTGTCTATTGCCTGTTGGCATCAGACCATTCATGAGCAAGGCACAATCAGGCACTTCCTAATTGGTATCTCAAATTCTCACCACTATCCAGCAAAGTAGGTATGATTTATCTCCATTTTCTAGGGAAGTCTCTGGACTGTCCCTCCTGCAGGTGGCAGATAAAGGCTCTGAATCCAGTTCTGCGCACCTTCAATACCTGGCTCTTTCCCTCTTTAAAAAATTTGGAATTGGCCCTCTGAGCTCAAGCACAGCCTGCTGAAGTGGGAGATTATCTACTAAGGGATGTCAGCAGCTGACAAATAATGAAGCTGTTCATCTCAAAGAGGACTCTGGTAGATTAAGCCTGGTGATCTTAGTGATTTCACTAAGTAAAGCCCAAAGGCAATTAACACTGATTCAATAATGGCCGAAGCCCTTGACCAATCATTTGTTTGCAGCTCTTCAATAAAAGGAAAATGTCAGCTGGACATGACGCGCCTCATTCTGCTGGTGATATTTTGAAAGAGATGACTGTTTTCACAGAGCTCACACTTCCTCGGTGGCCCCCTCCCTTCCCCATTGCTCCCCAAGCCACCTCCTGGTAGAGTGGTTGCTGGGGAAAACGTCAGGGTTCCACATGCTGAGCCAGGAGTGGGAAGTTCCCCAGAAAAAAAGTAACTAATTTTCAGGTCCGTATTTCTCATCTTTTACATTTCATTGCAGGTTTCTGCTGGCATGGATACTATAAATTTAAGGTGTAAGAAGTCAATTTTTAAATGAGCATATTTCCCTTATGGGTTCTTAGTAATGCCTGTGACAAGAGATACTGGCAGGCTTCACTCGCAAGCATTTAACACACAAGTGCTACTGTGCAAACTGGGAGGTCAATGTGCCCTGTGTAATAAAGGAGGGCTTCATGGAGGAGGCGCTCTCTCTCTCTCTCTCTCTCTCTCTCTCAAGCCAATGACTGGCCTGGCTTAGTCATGTGACCCTCCCAGGGCCAATCACAGTGGCTGAGGGAAGGGAATACCTCTGTTGTCCATGCATCAACCCTCAGCGTGGGAGAAAGGGGACTGCTCTTCAGGGGAAGAGGCTGCTGTCCCAGAAGGAAAGGTACAGAGATGCTGCCAAGAAAAAACCAACAGATGTTGGTCTTCCAATACCTACCCTTAGTACATAAAAATAAGCTTACTTGGGCATACACGAGTACATGACTTTATTAATAACCAAATAACATTCTTTGTGATTAAAAAAAATGTAATGTGAACCAATTTGGAGCTTAAAGCCAAAAATAACAAAACAAAAGTAATATATACATGCACATATATATACACACACAGTAATTCTGCCAATATGTGCAAATTAAATTTTTAAATGTTGATCAGATCATCATCAATTCTATAGTTTTCCTTTTCAGCTTCATAGGTTTTTATCCTAAGTTGTGGTAACTTGTTAAGTTTTCTTGTCCTGTAGAACTCCTTAACCAGTCTTTGATTGGTTTCTATTTGGGAAGAGAGACACATTCTGCTTTAGGTAAAGTCATGCAAGTTGTTGGAAATAAAATTTGTAAGGAATGGGCTTCAAAAAACCTTGTCTTCATTTCATGGTAGGTAGGGCTGTTTTAGCAAGCTTATAAATAATTTAATTTCTATTTTTGATGATTTGGAGTGAAGCAGGAATAGAATACAGTGACTTAAAACTAGTTACCGTACCCTTTGTAAATTTTTATTCATTGATTTCATAAATATTTCTTGAGGTTCTACCATGCTGTTTTTTTATCAATTTAAATGAAAACTGTTGGAGGAGGAAATCCGAGCACTGTTCCTACTCCTCTGACTCAAATCCACTGGGTAGCCCCTTGACATAAAACACTGCCAGCCTGGATTTAAGCATATCAGTAAGACAACAGTATGGAACCTTTTGAAACAAGTTTCTCTCACCTCCCGTAATGACTTTACGATTCTTCCAAGTTGTTCCATGTATTAACAGCTAGTTCTGTGTTATTGCTGAGTAGTATTCCATGGTATGGACACATCACAACTGGTTTATTTATTCACTAGTTGAAAGACCTTTGTGTTTCCAGTTTTTGGTGATTATGACTAGAGCTGCTATAAATATTTGTGTACAGGTTTTGTGTAAATACTTCCATCTCTTGACATGGGTAGTGGGCACACAAGTTAATTCGCCTTGTGATTAATCATTGAGCTGTATATTTTTGTTCTCATGTTCATTTCCCTATGCATGTTATATTTTACAATAGAAGGCCTTTAAAATATTGTTGAGTCTGGTAAATATCAAAAAAAAGGAACTTTTCTGTTGGAGGAAATGTTTGAAATGGAAAATAAATTTCCATGTGGCCTTGGAATAATAATACCTATACGATTCCAACAAAGACCTTCCCATCTTCTTGACTAAAAAGAGGCTAGATATCAAAGAACTATCACTTATTGTGACAGGTCTTTATCTTTTCTTTTTGTGACAAAAACTTCTGAGGCCTCTGTTTAAAAGACTGGCAATGATCAAAGCTCTTTCATAGAAGCTCTGGACTTACTGGTGAAACAGATGTATGTCTCTTTGAGCACTGTAATAACCCAAGTGGGCTATACTCTATTCCAATAACCTGAGAGTAACTAATGAAAGAGAAGCCTTTGGCAGAAGTAGAGGAAATTTGAATTATACAAAGTAATACAGCGATGTGTGTCCATGTTCACTTTTTAATTAGTGCTGTATAATTTGATCTTACAGCTGCTCAGCTGTTTAGGAAGTAGGAAGGGAAGACTTAGGTTACCATGCAGCTGGCTGGATGATTTCTTGCCTGTCAGCCATTGGAGTAGAGCATAGACGTGCTTTGACATATATGGTGTTTTCCCTCTCCGTTGTCATGGTAGAACAAAGCCAAATCAAAATGTATTCGAAAGGCCATAATGCTATATGCTACGTAATGCTGTATGTTAAAGAAAATCTAACTAAAGTTGCTATTTACTCAAGAACAGTTTTGTTTCAGGATTAATATAATTAATGTAATACTCACTTAAAAATGCTGTAGCCCATCCAATGGTTGTGATTTACACAGTTGACACATCCAGATCAAACGCACCTTTCTCAACCTACAGGCTAAAACCCGCACTTTGGCCACACTAGCCTGGAGTCATTTCTGTGGCCCACCCTCCTTTGGGACTATGCAGAAGGAAGTTCCTAGAGAGTTCCCTGATGGAACCAACTCTTCAGCATGTAAAGACTAGTTTAATGCATAGTCTTTTAGTGTACTGATTAGGTTTCCTTCCATTCATTCTGTGGCAGGGTGGCCTGGTAGAATGGGGCGCCTGTTGCAAAAAGATGGGAGGAGCTGGAATTCACCATCGGCAGGTACTAGGGAGTCACTTTAAGTTCTTAATAAAGAGAATAAAGTGATGAAAATTATGAAATGCTGATAAGAAAAACCTTGGTCTCATGTACTGTCTTGGCTCCCGAAGCAAGGAGAAAAGACATTTATTTCCAAACACAAGCTCTTGGGGAAACATAGGAAAAAAAAATGATACTTGGATTTTTTTTTTTTTTTTTAAGAAAAAAGAGGATGGCTCTCTTTTCTCCTCCTTCCCCGTGTGTCTCTCTTTTCTCTTCCTTCCCCAGTGTGTCTCGTGTGTGTCTCACTCTCTCTCCCCCTCCCTCCCTTCTCCCCCTTCTCTCTTTCTCCTCTCTTCCCCTGTTTCTCTCTCTCTCTCTCTCCTTCCCCTTAATGCTGCTCTGCAGCTTCCCTGCTAATAAAGACCTTTCGTACAAAAAAAAAAAAAAAAAAAGAGGATGAAGAATTAACAAGCAGGGCGGTGCCTGTGGCTCATCGAGTAGGGCGCCGGCTCCATATACCGAAGGTGGCGGGTTCAAACCCGGCCTCAGCTGAACTGCAAAACAGAAAAATAGTCGGGTGTTGTGGTGGGTGCCTGTAGTCCCAGCTACTCGGGAGGCTGAGGCAAGAGAATCGTCTAAGGCCAGTAGTTGGCGGTTGCTGTGAGCTGTGATGCCATGGCACTCTACTGAGGGTAATAGAGTGAGATTCTGTCTCTACAAAAAAAAAAAAAAAAATTAAAAAGCAGGACATCAGTTCAGTAAGATAAAACATATCCATCTTCCAGTTGCTCCCCTGAGTCGTTCCAAAAAATGTTTGCCTGTCTGTAACTGCCTTATATCTGGACTGTCTGTCTGTGCTTCAGAATTCCCTGAAGTCTGACGTGGGGTAGACTAGCTCTCACTACAGAAGCTGAAAAGGCCAGACTCATTTTCCCAGCCTTCCTATCACTAGGGCAGAAGCCTGTGGCACATCTTGGCCAATCAGTTGTCCACTGATATAGACTCAGAGAAGTGGCACAGGGTGACAGAGCCCTGGCTCTTCGTGGCAGCAGGGGCAGCAGGGGCCGCAGCAGCCTGGCCACTCTTAGGGCCACAGTGGATGCATCAGCATCCTCGTGGGGCTGGTTTACTGGCAGATGTGCTCTGGGCTCCTTTCTGATGATATAAACTTCCTGCCTTTGTTTTCCCCATCTTCCAAGCCTGGTCCTTGAGACTCTTCTAGATCCCACGAGAAACCAATATCTTGGCAATAAATTTCTTTTCTGCTCAAATGACTAAAGTCATTTTCAAATTGCTTGCAACCAAGAAAGAACCTGACCTGGTACAAGGAAGGACTGATTTCATGACAGTCTTCCCGAGGACTTTTGTATGATCGGCTCATCTTTCTATGATGGGGACAACTTTATTAGTTCACTTTAATTACAAGAGCAGTGTAGAAGAACTACTAGAGGAAAAATATGGTTATTGCATTTATGTCAAAGGGCTAATTAAAGCCATCAATCTTTTCTTATCACAAGTCCATAGTCTTCCCCCGGAAGGGCACGTCCTATATGCATTATCAGCTAAAACAAGAAAAGGCACTCACCAGGCACTCACTTGAAGAAAATGCTCAGTAGACACTAAAAAGTAATGCATCTTCCAACTGGCCTTCCTGTAAAATGGAATCTCTTAGAGGCAGGAGGTTACAATATCTTAGCAAGACTCAGATTCCAAATCAGTTAGGTATAAGGAAGTAATGTAAGCCTATATTTTTAAAATGTCTACATTGCCTGTATCTTTCTTTGAATTACCCCATCTCATACAATTGCTGTGACACTGGTAGAAGAATGGTTGGTGCCTATTGTAAAACCATCTACAATAAGGTTAACCTCAAGTTCCTGCTCTGAAAGTAGCATCCAGGGCAATATGCAGCACACTTTCTTTCTACAAACTTAAATGGTACGTTTCTCAAGGGATCATTTCTTTCTTTCTTTTTTTTTTATTGTCTTTATTATTAAATCATAGCTGTGTACAATAGTGCAATCAAGGGGTACAATGTGCTGGTTTCATATACAATCTGAACTATTTTCATCAAACTGATTAACATAGCCTTCCTGGCATTTTCTCAG
>CAUYRH010067079.1:0-32449 GCA_963574655.1 Perodicticus potto | reverse complement strand
GGATAGAGTGCTGTGGCATTACAGCTCACAGCAACCTCCAATTCCTGGGCTCAAGCGAGTCTCTTGCCTCCGCCTCCCAAGTAGCTGGGACTACAGGCGCCCACCACAATGCCCGGCCATTTTTTGGTTGCAGCCATCATTGTTGTTTGGCGGGTCCGGGCTGGATTCGAACTCGCCAGCTCAGGTGTACATGGCTGGCTCCTTAGCCTGTTGAGCCACAGGCGCCGAGCCAACTATTTTTTTATATATATATATTTTCAATGACTGAGACAAAAAATACCTTAAAACCACAGCTTCTAGAAGAACCACTTATTCTGGCCTGTCTTGAACCTTTCTTCAGACTTGACCTTGGCATCCCTTGGGCCTTGTGTTTAAGAGCAGAGTCTCTGAAGACATCCTCATTTACAACGATTTTGTCCCAGGAGATATCCACAGAGTACCTTATGGGCATGAGGTGATTATAAATGTTCTCAAAACATATCATCTTCGATCTCTTGGCAATCTTCTTCTTGCCCATGGCAGCTGTCACTTCGTGGTCAATTCCAGCCTCCAGCGTATGGCTGTAAGGGTACCTGTGATGCCATCATCAATGTTCATGATGACAGCTTTGCATCTGGAGTAGCATCTGCCTAGGACAGCACCACTGGGTTTCATGAACTTGCCTATTTGGACAGCCACCGTCAAGGCCTCCAGTAAAAAGGAAGGAGGGGTCTCTGTAACTATCTATTGAATTATTCCACCAGCTATCAAAGTTTAAAGCTCTCAAAAGAGATAGGTAGGTGGTAAATAATGTCATTGTATTTTGAAGAACTGTTTTGGGCAACTCATTAAGTGAAGTTTTCAGAAGTGATGCTACTCACCTGCTTTCTACAGAATGGTATGCTTTCCACAATTTTATTCTAGTATTTTCTTCATTATGATTATTATTCAACTTGAAAAGTCCAAACAATTTTCAGGATATGGATCTTCTTGGCTATAAATATTTCTTCAGCCAGTCAGTGTTCTGGCTACCTACTTAACAAGCTAACACAGGCTGTGCTGCCTGCTATGACATTCAAATGTGGATTTTTATTTTAGACCCATACCCAAAGAGACGTTGAAAAGAAGTGTTTCATCAAATACTTTTTAATTCCTGCTGTCCAGTAGACCTGTGTCTTTATTCATGGAGGGTCTTTTGGGTTTGACATCCTGATTTCGAGAGACTAAATACTATCTTTGCTAATGTGAAAAAGCAAGTTCTGAAAAAATGAAATGTGCATTTCGAAATAAGGTTTCTAGGACAGTGCAGTAAGGTGCTTTCCCTTTAAAAATTTTCTGAAATATTTTTAGCTTTCTAACATACAGACATGCGCGCACACACGCACTCACACCCTATATATAGTGACCTAGTTGCCTGAATCCTCACTACTTATAAGTGTGATCTGTGTGTGAGAACAAGCAGCATCACGGGAGAGCTTGCTAAAAATGCTGATTCTCAGGCAGGCCCCATCCCAGACCCACTGAGTCAGAAAGTGCATTTTAACAAAACGTGTTCCATATGTTAAAACATAATCCGCGTGTGCGAAGTTCTGCTGTCGGGAACTCTTACCTGGCAGAAAGGCCAGGCAGGGCACGGGCTGTATTTTCACTGATTAAATTCTCTCACTGCTGAGAATCCTTTACTCAGACCCTGAACTGAGTGGTAGAGGAGTGATGTTTGGGCAGGTAAGGGTTGGGGGGGGGGTTGTTGTTTGTTTTTGTTTTTGTTGTGGTTTTGAGACAGAGCCTCACTCTGTTTCCCCAAGGTAGAGCGCTATGACATCAACCTAGCTCAGCAACCTCAAACTCCTAGGTTAAGGGCAATCCTCCTGCCTCAGCCTCCCTAGCAGCTGGGACTACAGACACCCACCACAATACCTAATTTTTTCAGATTCTTGCTCAGGCTCCTGAGTTCAAGAGATCATCTCCCAGAGGGCTAGGTTTACAGATGTGAGCCACCAGTGAGCCACTGCACTCAGCATCAGGTAACGGTTTTCTTTTAACTATAATAGTGCGACAATAGCAGCTCTAGATACAATGCGAGGAAAATAATTCATGAAAACCCAGTATGACAAATGGATTTTTTCCTGAATTTTCTGTCTGATGGCGTAGTTTGCTCTCTGCAAAGGGAAGGGTCCGTAATAGGGACTAAGATGACATAATGCGTGACTTCTTCATACTTTACTTAATGTGTGACCTCCTGATAGTCTTTTTATTATTATTATTTATTTATTTATTTGTTTTTTTAGAGACAGAGTCCCACCCTGTTGCCCTGGGTAGAGTTCAGTGGACAGCAGCTTTGGACTTAAGCAAGTCTCTTGCCTCAGCCTCCCAAGTAGCTCGGACTACAGGCTCCTGCCACAACGCGTGGTTATTTTTTTTTTTTTTTTTTTTTTTTTGGTTGCAGCTGTTATTGTTGTTTTTTAGATGGCCTGGGCCGGTTTTAAACCCACCAGCCTCAGTGTATGTGGCCAGTGCCCTACCCACTGAGCTACGGGCACTGCCACCCGATAGTCTTTTAGTAAAGTGCTTTTATTGTAGGGTAACCCAACCAGTATTAAGCTTTAAAAATATTTGGCGGGAATAGCCAAGAGCCAAATCAATAGGAGTCAGCTGTTTGGAACTGAACGCTTCTCTTGAATATTCATCTTACTGTTACCAGATATTTGATAAAAGTCTACCTTTTACATCTGAGATTTTCATCCAGTTTAGAAATGAAAGATGCTAATATTTTCAGGTAATGAATTTATATATATATATATATATATTTTTTTTTTTTTTTTTTTTTTTTGAGACAGAGCCTCAAGCTGTCACCCTGGATAGAGTGTGGTGGCATCACAGCTCACCACAACCTCCAACTCCTAGGCTCAAGTGAGTCTCCTGCCTCCGCCTCCCAAGTAGCTGGGACTACAGGCGCCCACCACAACGCCCGGCCATTTTTTGGCTGCAGCCCTCATTGTTGTTTGGCAGGCCCAGGCTGGATTTGAACCCGCCAGCTCAGGTGTACGTGGCTGGCGCCTTAGCCGCTTGAGCCACAGGCGCTGAGCCAGAATTTATATATTTTTTAACCTTACATTAGCTCTTGACATGTAAGACTTTTTATTGTTGATTGGCACAACTTCCGTAATTAAATAAATGTATCCTGCCAATCTTTATAATAGTCTTAAGCAACAACGGACTTCTACGATCTTCTTTTTACTGATGAGGAAACTGAGAAACTCAGAGATTTAGTAATTTGCCCAAACTGAATAGCTAGTAAGTGGGAGAGGCAAGTATTAAATATAAGATCTCTCACTCCAAAGTCTTTGTTTTATTTATGAGACTAAATTGCCTTCTAGACTTCTTTATGGCCCAGAAGTGCTGTCTCTTAATGGGTAAGAATGTCAAATCTCAACATCATTATTGCTCCAATTATAATTAGTTAGAAACCTTTTAGTGAATAATGACATTTAAGTCTTCTGACAACACCTAAGCAGCTATCCTACTGGTCACACCCAAATACCAATCTTATTGACTACTAACTAATATAATAGTGGTATGCGCAACCCTAATCAGAAAATCTGAAATCAGAAATGCTCCAAAATCTGAAACTTTCTGAGCGCTGACATGGTGTCACATGTGGAATTTTCCACACCCGACCTCGTGACAAGTCACCGTCAAAATGCAAGACTGTTTAATGTACCAAAAACTTTTTTTATTTTTTTGTAGAGATAGAGTCTCACTTTATGGCCCTCAGTATAGTGCCATGGCATAACACAGCTCACAGCAACCTCCAACTCCTGGGCTTAGGCGATTCTCTTGCCTCAGCCTCCCTAGTAGCTGGGACTACAGGTGCCCACCAGAACACCTGGCTATTTTTTTGTTTCAGTTTGGCCGGGGCTGGGTTTGAACCTGCCACCTTCAGTATATGGGGCTGGCGCCCTAGTTATTGAGACACAGTCACTGCCCCAAAAACAATTTTTTTGAGATGAGGTCTCAAGCCTAGCTCACAGAAACCTCAAACTCCTGGGTTTAAGTGATCCTCCCGAGAAGCTAGGACTATAGGGGCCCACCACAATGCCAGGCTAACTTTTCTATTTTTAGTAGAGATGGTGGTCTTTCCTTTCCTCAGGCTTGTCTTGAACTCCTGAGCTCAAGGGATCCTCCTGTCTTAGCTTCCCGGGGTGTTGAGATTACAGGGTGAGCCACCATTTCAAGCCAGCAAGTATAAACTTACTAAAACTTACTTTCAGTTTATGTATAAGGTGTATATGGAACATAATGAGTTTTATGTTTATTTATTTACTTATTTTAAGACAGGGCCTTACTCTGTCAGGCTAGAGTGTAGTGTTGTGATCATAACTCACAGAAATGTCAAATGCCTGGGCTTAAGTGATCCTTTTGCCTTAGCCCTCCAGGTAGGTGGGATGGGACCACCAGCCAGTACCACCAAGCCTTGTCAATCATTCTATTTTTTTGTTGTTGAGATGGGGGTCTCACTTTTGCTCAGGCTGAAATGCAGGTGCATGCCATGAAGCCAAGCTAATTTTTTTTCTTTTTTTCTTTTTTGGTAGAGATAGGTTCTTGCTACACTGCATAGGCTAGTCTCAAGCTCCTGGTCTCAAGTCATCTTTCCTGCCTTTCCCAAAGTGCTGGGGTTACAGGCAAGAGCTACCATGCCTAGCCAAATTTCATGTTTAAACTTTGGTCCTATCCTCAAGATATCTCATTATGCATATGCAAATATTCCAAAATCTGAAAATGTCTGACATCTGAAACACTTCTAGTCCCGAGCAAGTAATATAGAAGATACTCAATCGCTATTTGAAGATCTCAGACTAGCTAATTATGTGGAATTTATACAATTAAAAGGCATAAAGGTTGAGTTAATATTTTATTTTAGACATTAGCTGGACATGGTTCCAACATGCCTTTTTTTTTTTCCTTGACAGAGTCTCACTATGTTGCCCTGGGTAAGAGTACGGTGGCGTCACAGCTCACAGCAACCGCAAACTTTTGGGCTCAAGCGATTCTCTTGCCTTAGCCTCCCAAGTAGCTGAGACTACAGGCGCCCACCACAATGCCCGGCTATTTTTTTTGGTTGTAATTGTCATTGTTGTTTGGCAGGCCCGGGCTGGATTCGAACCTGCTAGCTCCAGTGTATATGGCTGGTGCCCTAGCTGCTGAGCTATAGGCGCCAAGCCCAACATGCCTATTTTTGAGGTGCTTACGTTATATAGTAGTTCCATCTATGCAGGAGGCTAAGGCAAAAGGATCCCTTGAGCCCAGGAGTTCAAGGCTACAGTGAGCTTTGATATGCCATTGCACTCCAGCCTGTGTGATAGACTGTGACTCTGTCTCTGAAAAGAAAATATAAAAAGATAAAGGCATACTTTTAATATATAAAAATATAGGCAGTCCCTGAGTTACAAACATCTGACTTACAGCTGGCACTAACAAAGAGTGATACAGGTAAGAGGTAAATGTACTTGTTCCAACTTGCGTAGAAATTCAACTTAGAACAGAACAAACATGCAGAGCCTATCTTGTTTATAACCTGAAGACTGCCTGTATATTATCACTAAATAATAAAATGAATGCATAGCAATGAAAGGATCATATAATGCAGGAATATCTAGGGCCGGATGCTATGGCCCACGCCTGTAATCCTAGCACTCTGGATTGCTTGAGCTCACAAGTTAGAGACCATCCTGAGCAAGAGCGAGACCCCATCTCTAATAATTAGCCGGATATTATGGCAGGCACCTGTAGCCCCAGCTATTTGGGAGGCTGAGGCAAGAGGATCGCTTGAACCCAAGAATTTGAGGTTGCTATGAGCAATGACGCTATGGCACTCTATCCAGGATGACAAAGTGAGACTCTTCCCCCTTCCCAAAAGAATATCTAAAGGCATTTAAATAAATCAAGGATTGTTTTAAGTATCCTGCTTTTTAAATTTTATGCATTTTTCATTTTAAAAATATAAATTGGAAGATTTTTGAAAATATTTCACCTAACTGTTCTTAATTGTTGACAAATCATCTGTTTTTTTTGTTTGTTTGTTTTGTTTTGTTTTTTTTGGTTTTGTTTTTTTGCGGTTTTTGGCCAGGGCTGGATTTGAACCCACCACCTCTGGCTTATGGGGCTGGTGCCTTACTCCTTTGAGCCACAGGCACTGCCTGAGAAATCATCTGTTTTAAATTTGCTTTTGACAGAGTGATAATGTTTGAGATTCCCTTTTGCCAGACAAAATTGTAGTAAGATGCAATAATATAGAAATTACCACTATTTTTTTTTCAGTATTTATTGTATTGAGAACCATCTGAAACAAATCTAGATCAACCTACATAAAAGCGAAGAATCCAAGACAAGTTGAATTCTTGCTGCCTGTCTGTTCAAGATTGGTAGTTCAAGCAAAAAGGATGTTGTATGAACCTGAGTATAATGAATTTGTGGAAGGAGATTTATCACATCGATTTTGAGGGTTATTTTGAAAATTCATGGAGTGTAAGACAGAAAAGAAGGAACAGTTTCCATTTTTGACAATACTTAACTTGCTTACACTGGCTACATGATCACTTGTTTTAAATAAAACATAAAAACTAAGATTTGATTGAGAAGGCATTTAAGCTCTCTAAAATGACTATGTTCTTTGAGAAAGAATAAATGGCTCCTGTAGCTCAAGTGGCTAAGGCGCAAGCCACATACACCAGAACTGGTGGGTTCGAATCCAGCCCGGGCCTGCCAAACAGCAATGCAATGACAATTACAACCAAAAAATGGCCGGGCATTGTGGCGGGCGCTTAAAGTCCCAGCTACTTGGGAGGCTAAGGCCAGAGAATCGCTTGGGCCCAGGAGTTGGAGGTTGCTGTGAGCTGTGATGCCACAGCACTCTACTACCCAGGGCGACAGCTTGAGGCTCTGTCTTAAAAAAAAGAAGGAATAAATGCATTCCCTTATTATTTTGGTGGTGCTTACTATATACACACACGTATTTTTTTTGTGCAAGTCATTTCTAAGTAGAGGTTTTTCTACATAGGCAAGTAAATACCAATCTTGCAGCGATATTTAGCAGAAAAGTGGCGGCTTCTTCAAAATGTTTTAGCTTACTGTGCAAGAAAATTTGATGTGTTTGCTGAGCGTTGTGTTTGGCACTTTTTCCTTTGTTATTTTATAACATCATAACATTTCAAGGACTGAAGAATTGTCTTCACTTCTTGCAAGATCATAGAACCAGAAATTCAAAGCTGCATGTATTTTATTCCTAACTTCATTCTGTTTCTCAACAATTGTCTTTTTCTCTCTTGTCTTGAGCTGATTTGTAATCACCTAGATGTGAATAAACTGGTTCATCTCTTTTGTGGAATTAAATCTGAAGCCCTTCATGTTAGTGTTTTCCTAAGTAGGGAGCTGGGGGCTGGGGGTTGGGGTCCCTTCTGCCTGGGTATCCTGTGTCTTTGGGTGTGTTAACTCCATGGAGTTGGGGTTGGGAAACCGTCCTTGTCTTGGCTGGCTGCAGGAGGCTGGCTGGGATTTGTTTTCTTCCTCTATTCCTGCCAGCTCTGTGAACTAGGGGCTAGGGTCCTTGCTCATCCTCACTCGTTTGCATCGCCTTGTACAGATGCTTTCCTCTGCCTGGTTTGCTCAGGCTATTCCTTTCCATCTTGTGCCTTTTTGTCTTGAATCCCTCCTTCAGCAGGCACAGATGCCCTTGCTTTGTGGCAGGCTGGACACCAGCCTTCTCAGACTCTATAATGAGGATTCTAACACACTTCTGGGGAGCTTAGGAGAGTGCACAGCAGACCAAAAGGAGAGTGGTGACTGCTTGATGACAAGACAAGAAAGGTTTCGACACTGGATGGATTCTGGAATCTGAAATCAGATCTACTGAAGTGTTGGAATTTCCATGTTTTACAATGTATTTCTTGGCAGACCTCCTCTTCATAGTGATTAGAGTTGTTCCATTTGGAATTATTTCAGTTCTTCAAAGAGAGTAGAGTCCATTTAAAGAGTCATTATAAATTGTATTTTTATTGGCAATAGTGGCTCCCGTGCAACACCAAAGCACGAGGCACTAGCCACATGTCTAGCTTTGTTACACGTGGGATCCTTTGTGCAGATTGAGTACCAGTGTGATAGCTGGAGAGGGAAGTGCTGAAGTTGACCACTGAGGTGTAAGACCTCATGAGTCATCTGTGCTCTGATGCGTTCATCAGCTCAATGTTCATATTCATCATCCAAAAACTGGAAATGGAAGTAAGCAAATATGATTTTAATGACAGTTTGGTTCTACATTATATGAACCGACTGTAAGCATTGGACCAAGTTGATTGGTTTACATCGGAAGATAGCCCTGCCACTTCTCAAAACATACATTGCTACTCCCATGACTCTCCACCTTTTATAAAAATTACCTACATGAGGATTATTGATTGAGTGGAATCAAAATACAGGAAAACCACCTAGTTTTGTGGGTTATTTCAGCTGTAGGAGATCCTGATAGACTGAATATGACTAGGACCTAACTTATGGATCAGAGACAATGCCCCCGTATGACAGATTTTTGTATTTTTGCCTTGAAATTGCTATGTCTGTTCTTTGTCTCAAATTTTTTTCTTGAGACCACCCCACCCCTCTTTGTGTTATGAAAATGACTCATTTTATGTTCTGGTTGTTCCTGTTTTCTTGATAGAAAATCTAATGCAGTGTTGCTCAAGCTTTAATGTGCACCCAAGTTTCCTGGGGAATCCTGTTACATGTAGATCCTTTTTGAGGAGGGCTGTGTGTAGAAATATAGATTCTTATTCTTAGATAATGCTGATTGATAAAGCTGGTTGTCACCACCATTTGAGTAGCTCATCATCCTAAGAAATATACTTCTGGCTAGGCGCAGTGGCTCATTCCTGTAATCCTAGCACTCTGGGAGGCTGAGGTGGGTGGATTGCTTAAACTCAGGAGTTGGAGACCAGCCTGAGCAAGAGTGAGACCCTGTCTCTACTAAAAAATAGAAAAAAACTGAGGCAAGGACCAGGCACAACAGCTCACATCTGTAATCCCAGCACTCTGAGAGGCCAAGATGGGTGGGTTGCTTGACCCCAAGAATTTGAGACCAGCCTGAGCAAGAGCAAGACTCGATCTCTAAAAATAGCCAGGTGTTGTGGTGGTTGCCTATAGTCTCAGCTACTCAGGGGGCTGAGGCAAGAGGATCACTTGAGCCCAGGAGTTTGAGTTGTTCTGAGCTATGATGCCACGGCACTCTACTGAGGGCAACTTAGTGAGTGGCGCCTGTGGCTCATTGATTAGGGCGCCGGCCCCATATACCGAAGGTGGCGGGTTCAAACCCAGCCTCAGCAGAACTGCAAAACAAAAAAATAGCTGGGTGTTGTGGCGGGCGCCTGCAGTCCCAGCTACTCGGGAGGCTAAGGCAAGAGAATCGCCTAAGCCCAGGAGTTGGAGGTTGCTGTGAGCTGTGTGACGCCACGGCACTCTACTGAAAGCGAAAAAAGTGAGACTCTGTCTCTACAAAAAAAAAAAATTAAAAAAAGAAAAACTAACACAAGAGGACCCCTTGAGTTGAGGTTGAGATTGCTGTGAGCTTTGATAATACCACGGCACTCTACCCAGGACGACAAAGTGAGACTCTGTTTTAGGGAAAAAAACGTATATATATACTCCAGGGCTATTTTGATGCAAATTAACTTTTTTCTTTGGAACCTATTTTGCATTTACTCTACAAATACAAAATATGAAATGAGAGTATGAAATCTTCTGATCTTATTCTCTGATGCAAGGATGCCAGTAAAAAAATAATTGAACCAGTGAAATACAGGCAGTCCCTGGCTTACGGACAGTCCTGTTTTATGGCATCCCATACTTACCAGTGGACGCACAAGGTTCCCCATAAGGATGATTTATAATTAAATATTAAATCAATAATTTGGGAACTAGTTGCTTCCACACATGTAAGCCCATGTGGTGTAAGCGATTCATTGGTGCAGCCCCTATATGCTAGCAGCTAGTCTCCTGGTTTATCTGGTCACTTATGCACAACGTCACTTTCTTCTTAACCTTTTAATTTGACTTTGTAAGTCTGTGTTTGCCCTTACGACCATGCCTCCACAGCAGAACATCTACTGCAAGTTCATGTGAGCCTGCAGCACAGAAAAAGGTGATTGCGGTGGGAACCAAAGTAGAAATAATTAAGCATTGGCAGTCTCCTTCCCTGGGAAAGCATTAGGCTTCAGGCGCTCCACTATCAGAACAATTCTAACAGACAAAGTGAGAATAACGGAATAAACAGATGAAAGGCAGTACTCCAGTGAAAGCAACAGTTATTATTAAAAGTAGCATTATGGATTAATTGTTGAAATGGAGAAATTAATTCTTGATTTGGTTAGAAGATCAAAATAAGCATAACATTCCTATTAGCCTAGACTGATGCAGCATCAGGTGAGTGCTGATCTTTTGGTTGTGTTTTTTTTTTAAGACAGAGTCTCCCTCTGTCACCTGGGTAGGGTGCCATGGCATCATAGTAGCTCACAGCAACGTAAACTCTTGGGCTCAAGCAATCCTCCTGTCTCAGCCTCCCAGAGTGCTTGGATTACAGGTGCGAGCCACCACTCCTGGCCGAGTATTGAACTCTAATAGTGTATTTTTTGCAATTTCTCCTATCTAAACTTTTTGTATGAGTTTGTTTTTATGTTCTGTTTGTTTCAATTAAAAGAAAGCACAATAGTTTCTGTAACTTAGTATTACAGTATAGGGATATTACTATTATTATTATTATTATTATCGTAACACTATGACGGCCATATTTGAGGCCATGTAGCATTTGGTATTATTATGTGCTCTTCACCAGGGATCCAAGTTACCTATAAATCTCACATAAAGTTGTTCTCAGGAGTGTATCTCTGTAACCTCATCTGTAACCCAGGGCCTGCCTGTAGTTAGAACATCTGTGTTATGCATCAAAAATCTCAAAAGATCCATAAAAATATTAATGGTAAAGGTAAGTGAAAGAAACAGCACTGGAGTCTAGTTTGTGTAAAAGTCTCACCTCGGTTTATTTGTGCTGACATTGAGATGATGTCACACCCACCAATGTCATAGGAGGTTGCTTTTGTTTTTTAAATACGTACTCAGCAAATCTTGGAATTGGGACTTTGATGTTCCTCACACAGTTATGTAAGAAATGGCACATAACCCCCTATTCTATTCCACTCTGCAGTTCCTATATGGTAGAGAGGTGGATTATTCGCTTTTAATTGGTAGGTTTAAGGACAGATGGAACTTGGTAAAGAGACGAGCCATTCTGTTTATGCTGAAGGGTGTAGAAGGATGTGTGCAAGGGGGATAATAACAAGTCATAGTTTCAGGAGATTGAGCCTGGGAATAATGAACCACTTCTTGAAAAGAAAAAACACAATTTAAAGATAACTTACATTGAAGGATCAGTATGTTGTAAGATTGATGATAACTGTAAAAAGTTATCATAGCATAACTGATAAAGCTCCCAGCTAAGGTGTGTTAAATGATAAAAGAAGGAATTAACCAGAAGTCAGTAATTAATGTGTTTACCTATTCAGTATAAGCGAGGAAAGGCTATGATCCACCTGAAGGAAGAAGGGCTGATTTGATTATGAAGAGAGCAAGAGTTTATTCCTACTGTTGGAGGTTTGAACTTCCAGCTTTTTACATTAATTCATTTAACTGTTTTCCCAAAGATTACTTAGGCAGACTAAATGAGTAGACTGATTACATTACACGACAGTAATTCTACAGTTTAGACAGGCATAGACGGGAAGGCAAGCAGTGTTCATAAATTCCCTTTACAATGAGAACAAGATTGACCCTGTTAATTCTTGTTAAGCAGGTTAGACAAATTTCCTATAACCCTGGGACATTACTAAGTTGGTGAAGGGCGGGGTGCCTGGGGCAGAAAGTTACTTGGACTGCAGAGATCTGGGAAACAAATAACATTTGGGAGAGCTGCAGGTAGAAGGTGGCCTTGGCCATCAGCCATCAGACCACTCATATGTCTTGGTGTTGTCAAGTCCCAGTTATTAAGAGAAATAGGAATGCCAACCAAGTATCCTTTTACTGAAGGTTAGCAGTGGACTTTTACTAAGTAATTGGCATGAATGAAGACGTTTTTCCTTTTCTTTTTAGTTTTCACTTTCACTTCCTGGTGGAAAGGCATGGCATCATAGCTCACAGCAACCTCTAACTCTTGGGCTCAATCGATCCTCCTGCAAAGATTCTTTTAATACTAATAAAATACTAAGCTCTAATATCAGTAGTTCTGCGTGGATCACAGTGATTCTGTGGATGAGGGTCACCCCTATCCAGAGAGGATTTCCTACTCATCCCTCGTGTTTCCTCAACTCTTCCTCTCCCCTGGCCTCCGGATCTTCTGATACACCCCTTTTCTGATTGTGGTCCCAGTGAACTGTTTCTGCTGTATTCTTCAGGTGTTTTGGGTATCTTGTAGTTGTGCTGGGGCTGAATATCAGAGTTACCTAATCAGTTCTTAAAAAAATACCAACGTCCCAGGTCTTACTTCAAAGACAAATTGGATTCTCTAGGAGGTAGCACTCAAATATGGTACTATGTAAAACTCTCTGGATTGGAGAAAGTGGTACCTCAACGCCTGTAATCCCAGCACTTTGGGAGACCGAAGCAGGAGAAGATCGCCTGAGTCCAGGGGTTCAAGGCTACATAGTGAGCTTTGGGCAGAGAGAGGCCCTATCTCTATAACCAAACTTTCCCCTCCCCCCCAAAAGACCTCTCCAGATGTTTCACCTGTACCCCTGGGGTGAATCAATTCTTATGGACCAAGTTTTGGCAAAATCAAGAGTTTAAAGAATAAGTAAATGGGAAATTTTAATAGTAGTGGTGCGTCATAAAAATAAATATTTTAATAGTCTGTAAATTAGGGATAACAGAACATAGTATAATTTTTTTTTTTTTTTTGGGACAGTCTCACTATGTTGCCCTTGGTAGAATGCCATAGCATCACAACTCACAGCAACCTCAAACTCTTGGGCTTAAGTGATTCTCTTGCCTCAGCCTCCCAAGCAGCTGGGACTACAGGCGCCCAGCATAACTTCTGGCTATTTTGTTGTTATTGCAGTTGTCATTGTTGTTTTAGCTGGTCTGGGCTGGGTTGGAACCTGCCAGCCTCAGTATATGTTCTTCAGGGAGAATATTACCGTTGGAAGCATTCGGTAAATAGTTGTTAAGTGCCTCTTTACATATCATCTACTTAGCTCATAATAAAAGAGGTTATCTAAGATGCATTCAGATACAAGATGGTCATTCAGGAAGGGTTTACTGTGTTTACCAGTACTTTTGTGGTGCCTAAGAGTTGACCTTTGTAATAAAAGGATATACACAATATTATTAGATTTTGTTAATCCTTAGGTATTTTTTTCTTAAGGGCTTTAGCATAGTCATTAAAAACAACTTACCCTTGGTTGCAATTAACAAGTAGTCATTGAAGTCACATGGGTAATGAGGACAAGTTTAGTATTTCTCAGACTTTACTAAAACTTGGGTGTCTGTTGATAAGCAAGTAACCAAGAAGTACTTAGAATTGAAGACAGAAAACAATTCAAAGAATTGAAAAGAACTAGAGACCCAGAGTCAGCGTCTGTTATTTTTTGGCAGGGTTTGATAGGGATTTGATACTTGAGTGCACAAAAATTTAGGAAGTGAGGGGTAAGAAGCAGCAATCATCACAATTGCAGAAATAAACACTGAGTACAGCTTTCCCCTGGCTTTATCTTCTCATGGAAAGAAAAAAGAAAAAGAGGAAAGAAAAAAGAACCCTATCTGTGAAACACAAAGTCCTAGCCTATCTCCAAAGTGACATGGGCAATAAAGAACTTTGAGTCAGCGGGACTTTCACAGAGTGAATGAGCCAGGGAGCCAGCACCAGCTAAAGACAGCTAGGGATTAGGGAAGTTACAGGTAATCACTGCATGGTGGTAGTAGTAAGGAATACCACTGAGCGTGGGTGATACAGCCATGCCTAAGGGCTAAATGAGTAGTTGTGGGGGAGAGATTAGGCAAGGCGTTTTGCCAAGAAAGGGGGGGGGGAGGAGGGAGAGGGCAAAGGTCCATTAAATGCTAGAGATCACAAAGTAATTTATAACCAAGTGGGAAAATTGAGATTCTCTCCTAGGAAGATTCAGAGATTGGGGCTATGGGGTGGCTTAGGCCTATGATCTTAGCACTTGGGAGGCCAAGGCAGGAAGATCACTTGAGGTCAGGACTTCCAGAGCAGCCTGAGCAAAAGTGAGACCCCATGTTTACTAAAAATAGAAAAATTAGCTGACAGTCATGGTGGACACCTGTAGTCCCGCCTATGTGGATTCTGAGGCAGAAGGATCTCTTGAACCCAGCAGTTTGAGGTTGCTGCCAGCTAGGAAGACATCATAGCCATGGCGCTCTAGCCTGGAGCCACAGAGTGAGACTATGTCTCAAAATAAAAAAAATAATAGATTCAGAGGCTGTTTCAATTATGTTAGAGATAGTAATTCCTGAAAAAAAAAAAAAACCTTAAGTAAACAAAGGTCACTCACTTCTGCATAAGTCAGAATAATGTTGATAGAAAGAGTAGGGTCAACTATAAAGCAGTTCTTGTCTTTGCTTCCAAATCATTTTCACAAAAGGACAGAGACATAAATAAAGCCCAGGTCCAGCAGAGCAAGGGAAAATTTTTCATGTGTATGATATATGTAGATGTAAGGAAAAAAATAGAACTCATTTTTAATCAGGCAAAACCAACAATGGTAATACATTTAAATGAGAGGCTTGTTACTTGGGTCAGCATGATTACCTACATGCATCTCTTTATCTCTGAAATGTAAAATATTAATAGAGTAGATCCCCAACTGGATAGAAAGGCTTCTAATTCTCACTCAAATAAAAATGTATTGGGCTCAGTTCCAGAGAATAGTCTTGGATTGGATTTTTTTTAACTACCTAAATTTAAACAGCTGAAATTCTTCTTTAAACCAGGCTTTCAAAGAAGAAAAGGGTTTTCCTCATTTTGTTATTTCTTATTTAAAGAATATATACCCGCAGGCCATGAGTGGCAGCCTGTAATCAATCAAGCCTGTAATCCCAGCATTCTGGGTGGCCAAAGCAGGTGGATTGCCTGAACTAAGGAGTTGGACGCCAGCCCCAGCAAGAATGAGACCCATCTCTAGTTCCAGCTAATGGGGAGGCTGAGGCAACAGGGTGGCTTAAGCCCGGGAGTTTGAGGTTGCTGTAAGCTATGACGCCACCACAGTCTAGCGACAAAGTGAGACTCTGTCTCAATAAAAAGAATATATACTCACAAGAATGTCAATCACTGGCTGAGCAAGGTGGCTCACACCTGTAATCCTAACACTTTGGGAGGCTGAGGCAGGTGGATTGCTCGGAAGTTTGAGACCAGCCTGAGCAAGAGCAAGACCCTGTCTCAAAAAACTAGCCAGACATGGTGGCAGGCTCCTGTAGTCCCAGCTATTTGGAGAGCTAAGGCAAGAGAATTGCTTGACCTCAAGAGTTTGAGAGTTCTGTGAGGCTGTGGTGACATGGCACTCTACCTAGGGTGACAAAGTAAGACCCTGTCTCAAGAAAAAAAAGTCAATCACCAATAGATCTCACTTTTTCCCTTAAATTTTATTTTACTTATTTATTTATTTTTCTGAGTCAGAGTCTCAAGCTGTTGCCCTGGGTAGAGTGCTGTGATGTCATAACTCACAACAACCTCCAACTCTTGGGCTCAAGTGATCCTCTTGCCTCAGTTTTTCTATTTTTAGTAGAGATGGGGTCTCACTTCTGCTCAGGCTGGTCTCACACTCTTGAGCTCAAGCTATCTACCCGCCTCGGCCTCCCAGAATGCTAGGATTACAGGGGTGAGCCACCATGCCCAGCCTTTTCCTTAAATTTTAAAAGAAGTGAAAATTGCCCTACTCTCCAACTCTAAGAAATTTTACTTTTAATATCCTATCAAAACTTTTTCCTATGATACTAGAGATACTATATTGATCCATTCATTGATGTCAGCATCTATAATTATGTATAATAACTTATTGCAAACCTTCATTAAAGATAGAACACTGTGTCCTTGGCTTAGGTACTATGGATGTTGTGATATTTTTAGTTTTATATCTCTAATCAGGAATAGTTTTTGAATTACAGCACAATTATTCAGGTCACGACTAATGTATAGTGCAGAGCTGGAAAGTGGGAGCTGGCACGCTAAGGAGCTTCTTGGGACTCCATTCTTACCTCCTGTCATCCCCACTTCCTCATAGTCACCATTTCTCAGTGACTGACATATCCCAAACTCTAGTTTTCAGCCTTTCCAGATGCAGTTGCTTTTTCCTGGAACGTTCTTCCTTCTGCTATTATCAAGGTTAGCTCTCTCTCATTTTTTGTGATCTCTACTTATTTGCCATTTCCTTAGAGAGACATTTTCATTCTTCGTCTAAAAGAACTGTCTCCCCATAAACATTATCTCTTGCCACATGCTATGTTATTTTCTTTCAAAACACATCATCATAGGTTCCCTTATTTGTCTGTTGCTTAGTGTCTCTCCCTCCCCTGTTCAATAGCACAAGCTCTGTGAGGTTGAAATTGGTGCCCATGTTGGTTTTATGTGTGTGTGTACGTGTGTGTTTGAGGCAGAATCTCAGTCTGTGCCCCTGAGTACAGTGCTGAGTCCTCCTAGCTCACAGCAAACTCTAACTCTTGGGTCCACGTGATCCCCTTCCTTCAACCTCCCTTCGTTGGGACTACGGGAACTCACAAAAATGCTCGGCTAGTCTTTTCCTATTTTTGTAGAGATGGGGTATCTCTCTTGCTCAGGCTGTTCTAGTACTCCTGAGTTCAAGCAATCCTCCCATGTCAGCCTCTGAGGGTGCTAAAATTATAGCTGTGAGCCACCACACCCAGGCCGACAAACAGATATTACCAGCTTGCTTTGCAACCATGAAGCTGTGCGGGAAGAGGTTGCCATTTGTGTGGTGTTTATTAGACCTGGTTTACCAAAGTAAGAGTTAGATGTGACTCTCTAGTGAAGTTAAGTCAGCAGTAAATTATACAGCATGTCGTATTGCTAAAATAGGTCACTGCCCTTTAGAAACCTAAGCAATAAGGTGAGAGAGCTGCTGTGTGCATTTCGATAATGACCTTAGCAGAAACAGTGGGATGGAGGGAGGACATGGACTTGCTTTGAACTTGGTTTATTTATTTATTAGTAAGTCCTCTTTTGAGCCTCAATTTTCCTATTTGTGAAAGACAGTAAGTTTGTCTCATAAGAACGATGTAGGTTATACATAAGATATAATTAAACCCTGCTGTATAATGCAGAGGAATGTGCACAGTCTTGTTTCGAAATTCATG
Organism: Perodicticus potto; assembly: GCA_963574655.1. Taxonomy (NCBI): domain Eukaryota; kingdom Metazoa; phylum Chordata; class Mammalia; order Primates; family Lorisidae; genus Perodicticus; species Perodicticus potto. The sequence goes on along the minus strand of CAUYRH010067079.1, from coordinate 15,052 downwards.
AAAGGGGGCATCTGTGAATAGCTGGGTGGGATTTGGGGCCTCTGAGCCAATTGCCGACAGTATTTTTGTTGTTGTCTCAGAGTAGGTTGTCAAGGAACATATGTAATGTTAGTGACAGTGTTTTGTGACTTGTAAAGGACCAGACACATTCACGGTCCTTTCATCACTGTTATTGTTATTTTTGACAAAAATCTGTAGATTCTTTTAATAAGAGAAATCTATACAATAAATACTGACCATTAGCTTTTTACCTTTGTAATTTACATAATCTTCATAGAAGCATAAACTGAACTGACATGGATGTAATAAGATCTATAGTCAAGTCAAAATAGCTTATAAAATATTGGATATGTTAATGCTCCACAGTGAAACTGTCCCCTTTTCCAGAGTAGGAGAAGATGGGTTCACTCCATTTTTGTCCTGCTTTGAGCTCTTTCCAACTTTCCTTCACCCCAAAGAAAGTTAGTCACGATGGTGAACTGCTTAGGAGGAAGCAGCTCTAAGGAGGAATATCAGCCACTAAAGGCATCCAGCCTGTAATACCGGTTTCTACTCAGCCAGAGGAGACTTACTCCCTGTTCACAGTCAGAGGAGCACTGAATTCTAGTGTTGGAAGGAACTAAAATTTAATCTTATTAACCCCAAAGTCTAAAGTTTCTCCCAGCCTTTGATGGAAGCCAAAGGGTTTTTTTTTTATTACATTTCTTGAACTATACATGATGTTAGATCATAAAATTTACAAAAGTGCCATTTTTTTCTGCCAAGCTTTGTGTGGCGGATGTTGTATGCTTAGTATTAGTACCATGGTACGCTTGGCCTTCTAAACTACAAGGCAAAGTCATTTCTATAATGACTAGCAGAAACAGTGGGGTGGAGGAAAGACTTGGCCTTCTAAACTACAAGGCAGAAAGAGAGTAAAGTTGTATTTACGGGTGTTCCACAGTCCTGTAATGGACAATCTCAGAAAACATTTGGAAGTTTTTGTGATAAGGTTTTCTTTTCACATTTTTTCCCCATTTCCATCTTTCTTACCGTGCCCCAACTTCCCTGTGCTCTTTATTCGGATATGGGTAAACGTGGTGTGGTTGTGAATTAGCTGTTGATTTTCCAAATTCATCCTCACACAGCAGCTTTACAAATTACCATTTAAGGATCTGAAACATGAAGGTGACGTGAAACAAGGGGACCCAGCTACGCGGAGGGTAGAAGAGTTTCAGGGCGGTCTCGGGTGCTTCTGATATAATTAGGGATAGCTGGCAGGTCCCACACAACTTATTTGGGGTAAATAAAGAAAATATTCATAAACTGGAGAGAACAGTACACCTCCACTCTTTAATTCAGTTTATCAGGACGTGTTGATTGCCCCTAATTTATGTGATTGCATCTATCAATTAATTGAATACATAATCAGGCCTTGCTTTGGTGAGAGGATAGACTTTTTTTTATCATACTTTGTCACTGTTCTTTCATTTCTAAAGTTTTTTTTTTGTGTGTGTATGTGTGTGTTTTAAGAGACAATCTCACTTTATCGCTCTTGGTAGAGTGCTGTGGTGTCACAGCTCACAGCAACCTCCAGCTCTTGGGCTTAGGCAGTTCTCTTGCCTCAGCCTCCCGAGTAGCTGAGACCACAGGTATGCATCACAATGCCTGGCTGTTTTTTTGTTGCTGTTTGGCCGGGCCCAGGTTTAAACCCGCCACCCTCTGTACATGGGACCAGCGCCCTGCGCACTGAGCCACAGGTGCCGCCCCATTTCTAAAGTTTTAAATAAACATGCAACATAGTGAACATTTTATTGGAGACAAGCCTCGAATTGTAAGAATTCTGCTCAGAACTATCAGCTTTATGATTGAGCTTAAATACGAAACTCTGAAGTATTATACTTACGTTCCTGTTCCCAATGCACAGTGAGTCCCAGCTCCAGAGAAAGCATGTGGCATTCATATGTCAAAAAGCGAAATGAGAATTTGAGAAAGTTTTCTAGACAATTGAGACCAAAATAACACTTCGAATTTCAAATGTCTCGAAACCTAAGAAATACCGTATTAGAGAATGTGTAGAACAATTTTGTAAACAGGTTCACTGCAGCTTGTGAACAGTCTCCATGATCCATTGTTTACAAGCCCGCTGCAGGCCTCTTGTCATCATTAACCCAGTGGTCGGTATTAACATCTCAACCCACACACCCAAGTTTACAAGAAAAAATTCATCCTTCTCGTAGATTTCCACAGGTTCACCATCTGATGGATGTTCTTCCTGGGATGTTAATGATGACAAGGCTGAATTCTTTGCAGACCTCAATACTGTGTATATTGTGTTATGATCAGTCTTCTCTCTTGTTGGTGCTTACAGTTTGGCCATTTGTTTGTCTTTGAGAATCTTCTCTGAACTCCAGATTGTCTGCGGTGCCTGGCACTGGACAGACCGGTGCTGAGAAGGGCAGGATTACTTCATTGCTGCTCCAGGCAGCCTTGATTGTCCCTGATGAGTAGAAGAGGGGCGAAGGGGGGGAGGGGAGAGGCAGTGCTAGACTGTAGTCTCTCTGCTGGTTGGTTGGCTTCTTTCCCACTAAGGCTTTCACCTGCCCCTTGAGCTTATCTGTCTCTTAAATTTTGGTTTCTGCATTTCTTCCCTAGGCGACTACCCTGCTAGTAGTCGCCTGTCATTACTGAGCTTCATTTCATGTGTTTCTGACTCCTTCTCAGATTTGCCAAGTAAATTATAATTTTCTTTCTCCACGTTGCTGACCTTGGCTTTGGATTCACATGAGACCACTTGGAACCCAGGTCTCCACTACTTGTAGTTACACAAAGTAGTGGGAGAGTTACTTAACCCTCTGTGTGCTGCATTTCCTCACCTGTAAATGAGGACGTATGTCCCCCTCGTGGAGCTGTGTAAGGTCAAACCTTTAACCTTACACAGGTGCAGCGCCTGGAAGTCTCAGGTAACACTGGGATCACATGCCGTAGGCATCCTCAGATTATTTTTAGTGACTTCTTGGTCAGCCTTAAGGTGATCGTCTCATCTTCAGCCAGCCATACATCCACATAACAAAGGAGAATCCTACCTGTTTTCCAGTTCTATTAGTGATAGCAGTGAAAAGAAAGTCCTGAAAGTTTTACCCTGGAGTTCAAGGCCCTTCACTATTCTGTTCCAAACTGTGTCTTCCACATTTTTCTCACATCACCTTCAAATGTGGAGCTCACCTGCCAAACTGGAATAATCTTCATTCTCTGGAAAAACGTTCTCTAGCCCGTGTTTCTTATGCTTCCTTCATTCTGCAATGTATATTTCCTAGTGTCCACCCTTCTCTCGCCAGCCTTTATACCTGTCCTCTTTGTTCTTTTACAGCAGAAATAATCTCACAAAGCCACCTTAGCATAATTTTAAAACAGTATTTCTTGAGTGGATATTTCTCAGGCCTGTAATCCTATCACCTTGGGAGGCTGAGGCAGGAGGATCACTTCAGTCCAGGAGTTTGAGGCTACAATGAGCTATGATGATGCCTGGGCCCAGGCAACAAAGAGAGATCCTTTCTTAATAATATCTTATGACTGATCTTGTTCTTTGATGAATTAGAGTTACTACTGAGAGTATGAAATGGTTTAATGCTTCTTCCCCCCACTCTGCTTACAGTGGTCCTCGGCAGGTAGGTCTCAGTGATGGACTACTAAAGGAAGGGATATGACATTGATTGGCTATCAATTATGAAGTGTGCTCTCTCTTAGCATTTCTAACATTTATGTTAATACCCTTTTTTTTTTTTTTGTCCTTTTGGAAACTGTCTTGCTCTGTCGCCTGGGCTACAGTACCATGGTCTCAGCCTACCTCACAACAACCTCCAACTCCTGGGTTCAAGTGATCCTTCTGCCTCAGTCTCAGCAGTAGCTGGAACTACAGGCGCCCCCACCCACCACAACGTAGTTTTTCCTGTTTTAGTTCAGATGGGGTTTTGTGCTCACTCAGGTTGGTTGAACTTCTGAGCTCAAGGGGTCCTCCCATCTCATCCTCCCGTCTCAGCCTCCCGTAGTGCTGGGATTACAGGCCTGAGCTGCCACACCTGGCCCCATGTTTATACATTTTTGTTCAATATACGAGGCAACCATATTTAACAAAGCCTTGTCGTTCCTGGTCCACTCACATAGCATTACAACATTGTTATAGAGCCTCGGTGTATCTTGTTAATTTCTGTATCCCCCTAGAATGTAAGCCTCATGAGCTTCGTCTTAACGACATCTAGCAAGAACTCCATAAACATTTGTCGAATAAATGAGAGGATAAGAGAAAATAATCACGGGACCCACTATGTTAAAAGTGCTATGGATATTATTATAAATATTGTTTTTCCTAAAGGTATATAAACAGGCTTTGTAGTAATTGTCATTTTGGGTCTTTAGAGGTTACATTTTTAGGATAGTTTTAAGAAATAGACATTGAATCAATGCTCGGTTAAGTTAACTATGAAATGAACTGTTTTTCTACTTCAGTTTGTTGAATTTAACTTTTTCTTTCCTATACTGAGTTTTTTTCTTTTGATACTGAAAAACTATATTGGGAGATGAAGACTTTTGCGGCCTAGGATTTTGATCTCTGAACAGATTTAGGAGTTAAATAAAGGGTTAAAGGAGGATGGGACAGGCTTGCCTTTTCTTCCCTTCCCTCCAGCCCCTCCTTTCAGGCTCCTCCAAGTGTCATTGCCCAAAGCATGTTGCCCACCTTTGGCCCTGAGTGCCCAAGTGCAATGTCACTTTTTAAGTAAGTCATGGTTCATGTCTTCTACATAGCACTCTCCTTTCAAGTAGGATGCGGCTGTTTTCTGAGGTTTATTTGCACAACACCTGGCACCCAGGGGACTTTAATAAATATTTGCTGAAAAAGTGAGTGAACAATTAGGCCCTGATTAGTCTTGGTGGGTCATAATAGAACCCTCCCCTTATCAGTGCTTATCTAAATTGATTTGCTCTCTGACACTTGACCTCCTCTCTTTTCTTTAACCTTGGTTTGAATGCTCCTTGGTTTTCTTCTTACCTTTTGACTATCTGCTTAATCTCTGCTCTTTTTTTTTTTCCCCTTCCATCACCCCCTTAAGTGGTGATGCTCACTTCACCCTCACTCCCCCAAATTAGGCTCCTAGATAACCTACAGAGTACTCAAGTTGGATGACCTCATTCCTGTCCATGACGTCAGCCACCCACACCTAGACATAGATGACTTCCAAACAGATATCCTTAGCCCCAAGACCTCACCTAATACCAAAGTGACACTTTTTTACATTCCACCCACTGAACTAACGTTAATTATCCGATAATCATCACTTAACCTCTCTTTTTCTTCTCTCCCCACAATAAATCAGTTGCCAAGACCTCTCTGTTCTATCTCCTCTGTTGGATTTATTTCAGGAAACATGGGGAATGATTACTCTATTTTTGGGTTATCTTCTTTCAGAGCCATTTCCTCTCTGCCTCCATCATCACAGGTGTGAAAATGGCAGTGACCTGGCCTCTGTCTCCGGTGGGTTCCATGCACTCCTCCCATCTGTCTTGCACGTTATCGCTCCCTAGTCTAAGATTTATTTTATTTTATTTTATTTATTTATTTAGAATCAGAGTCTCAAGCTGTCACTCTGCATAGAGTGCTGTGGCATCATAGCTCACAGCAACTTCCAACTCTTGGGCTCAAGTGATCCTCTTGCCCCAATTTTTCTACTTTTAGTAGAGACCAGGTCTTGCTTTTGCTCAGGCTGGCCTTGAACTATTGAGCTCCAGAGATCCATCCACTTTTGTCACATGTCAACTCTGACACTTCTTGTCAGGGCCCAGGACTGGCCAGGTCTTGGGCCCTTCTTAACTTGGTTCCAGATGCGGACCAATAAGTTACCTTGCTCTGGTACAGTTTCTCTTAGGTGTCTGAGGGCTATCTCCTTCAGCAGGAGAGAGAGAGATTGTATCTTAGAGAGAGCAAAGCAGTGTTCTTAGAAAAATAGATCTTAGTCTTTGGCAGAGCTTGGTGATCTTCAGCAGAGAGACGCCGTGCTGGTGTTCCTCAGGCAGGAGAGGAGACAAAGTCAGACTAAGTGGGTCCGTGATAGAATGCGCATGCTCCCGACTGCCTTCTCCTCCAGCCTAGTATAAGGCTGATCTCATACCTCTCAACAACACAGGTGTAGAGACTGCCAATTCACCACTGCTCTCATCTCACGAGCTCTTGTGCTTGTTAGGAGAGCTGAATCCCTCTCCACGCCCCTTCCACCCAGGTGTTCCATTATTGCGCTATACAGGTATTTCTTATAACTCTCACTCCTCCTAGACATAGGCTACATGGGCTGCAACACACCTTGGCCTCCCAGAGTGCCCTAGTCTAATATTTGATCTGACTGTGCTCATCTTTCTTAGTTTAAATCCTACCTGTGCCTTTAGAATGAAAGTTCGAACAAGCCCCATTTGGGCACAAAAATCGTTTAGGATATAGCCTTAATTTTCCAACCTCATTTCTGACTCCTGTACTTGTGTTCAGGTCATTCCAGTTGTGTCACACCCCCCTGGTGGCCATGCCCGCTGCTCCTCCTGCCAGAGCACCTCTTCCCCTTCTCTGGCTGCTCTGCTACTCGTCTAAAGCTGGGCATTTCTATAGAATTTCTGCTCTTCTCTTTCTGCACTTTTCCTCCCTTTTCATATCTCTCTGAATTTTTTAGAGCATTATATAGGTTTACTTGTTTCTCTTACGAGACGGTAAACAATATGAGATTTGTATCACCAGCCTCTAGAGGTGTGTAGAACAGTGTTTCTCAGAGTGGATCTCCAGGTCATTCTTGGGATGTCAGAATCATTTGGCTGTTAATACTCCTACTCTTTGGCCCCTGTCATCCCCACAGAACCTAAAGAGTCATAATTTCTGTTCTTTTCAAGTACTGTTAATGCCTACTATAGTTATTCAATAAATGTTTGTGAATAAATAAGTAAATCAGCTAGAGCTCTTGCTCATATAATTCACATCCACTGTGTGAACTTAGATTTGTTGCTGAAAACTCTAAAAATACTCATTTATTAAAAAGTCTCTTAAGTTTTCTACAGAAAAGATTGTCTCTCATTAAGTGAACTAGGGATCTGGACATTCTGTAACCAATTTTGATGAATATAAACAAACACTTTGGATAGTTCAGATTAAAAAATAACCCCTACAACTCTAATTTTAAGCATGCTTAATTCTGGTAACTCTTTTGGTGGCTCCTGCCATGGAGAATGGTGTCTTAACTGAGATGTACATTCCAGGCAGTTTGGAGCAATGAGCAGTTTGCAGGGATTAGAGGTTTCATAAATACTTCATTATTTTCAATCCAATGCCCAAGGGGCAGAGCCTACATATAACACAGGCATTAATGACTTAGGAGGCTTCTCAAACAATACAAATTCTATTATACGCATATAAAACACCCCCAAAACAAAGCAGTGGAGCCAGAGCTTTTGAACAGGAGTGAGAGCCAGAGAAGTCTCTAATAAATCTTTACATATGTTAAATTTACATACCATTTCTTGGAACAGAAATGTGTACCTACCTATATTTATGTACTTTCAAACACCTAAATACACACCCATGCAGAGATATAGCGTTGCTGTCTTTTATATCCCCAAAGGATTGATGGTCATGTGCATATAAAGTAATGTGAAGATCTTGCAGCCTGCCAGACAGGTCGTGCTTCTGAATAAGCCCTAGGTACTATAGCTGTTGCAGCCTTTGGCCTACATCTTATTGTTTTGCTTAACATGAACCATCCAATCCCTGGCCAGCTGGACGATGGCTGACTCCGGCTAGTTTATAGACTGCTTATTCCAGTGTTCCTTCAATTTGCCTGAAATTGTTCACAGAACATTTTATCCTATTTTTCCAGGTAGTTACTCTTCCTTGGCGTACTTGGGTTCTGCTTTAGTAACCTGAGCTCAGTCATTTTTAATACTTAAGCAATCAAGCTTACTTAAAAGAGAATAGTTATGGCCAAAATGCCCAAGAAGTGTATGGTGGGTTTTTGTTTTTGTTTTCCTGCTGTCTTAGGAATGATGACACAGGCAGCTCAGTGTATAGGTGTCACTACACGTATGTTTACATTTTGAAGGAACCTGGGTTCCTTGCTGGGGCTACTAGCCCGTGTTGTTAAGTCACCACAGAATGCCGCATGCTGTTAGTAGCAACAGAGCTTGGTACATTGTATATTCAAAGAAGTTTCACTAGAAACAGGGCATTGATGAAGACTGTGTTGGGCTGGAAATAATGGAAAAATCAACAAAAAGCAACAAATTCTGCTCAACGAAATTTCGGAATACACAATAAGGCAGCTGGACGATGAAACCAGATCAATCCCTCTGTGGTCTGTCTCTCGCCGTGTGTTGCTGCTTGGCTGTAAGTAAGACAGTTGCCTCCAGACCTCCGGTCTGTGCCCAGGAAGAAGAGACGAGAGATGGACTAAACCCCAGAGGGGTGTGTAGCCGTCAGTACGCCTTGAATGCCTTTCTGTGAAGTCCTGCCTTTCAGAATCACTGCCCTAACTTCATCACCTGCCTTTCCTAGTCTGTGGGAGGGAGAGACAGAAAAGGTTACTGAGAACGGGAGGCCAGTCATAACGCCACACTCAGATAGCCTCACAATTGAGCCAGTCTGATGACACTAGGACATCGTGGCGGCGGGGGGCACATCACCTGCCACAATGTCTGCCCTGGTATTGTGGCTTCTCTTCAGAGACTTAGAAATTTTCTAGGCAATAGTAAATTTCTCTCACATAGGAAAGCTCCCCCAGATATTTTCAAAATGCAGTTGAGTTTTAAGAAAAAAGATTTATTCGTAATTTTCCTGGCCTAAATGTTGTTGCATGAAGCAAAGTAAACTTGTACTTTTAGAAATTTACTTTATAAAATCTTCATAACTCAGTGACACACACATCTATCTTCCTCTGTCCGGCTTTTCTCGTATCTTCCAAAACATGTTCCACGTGAGCTGAGAACTTGCCTTCACAAGTTCTGTCTCGTTGGTTGGGAACACGGGTGATCGTTTTCTCAGTCCTGAAACATTGCATACTGGTCGTGGACACATGCTGGGAGGAGCATAATTTTATATCTAAGAACGTGATAATCACCAAAGCAAATGAGGAAATGCTAGACTTTTCTGTTGGTCTAGCGTTTGAGTGAGATTGTTTGCAGGAGCACCCGATGCCCTCTGTGTAGAACATTTCGCTGGCTGCTCTGAAGTGACTCTCAGTGGGGATTGTGTGGACTCCTGGAATTTCCAATGACCACACTGCCCAGGTCGCCTACCTTATCCTCTGCTCCAGGCCCTGCTGTTATCTAAAACATGTGCCACTCCCATGAGATGTACTCAGACTCTAGCTTTTGTGCATCAGTGAGTCAGTGATCTTTGTATATTGCAAATCCAAGCACGCTGACTTCATGGCTTGCCACTGCTTTTAGGATTAAAAAGAAACATCTTCGTATGATCTGGCAGAGTCTTCAGGTACTTACTTCCACTTCCTTCTCGGGCCTTCCTCTCAACACTGTAACTTACTGGTTGTAAATGAAGGTCTGGCTCTAAATTTCTCTTAGTTGTTTAAATGTACAGATTAGAAGTTTGGGAGAAATTGACATCTGCTTGCCCACTAACCTTTCACGTGTACATGGGGGCAAAGTTGAGTTACTGGTTTGTGAGTACTGGAAATGCTGAGCTTTGCCCCCACTTTTGATTGTACCCGATTCGGGCCAGAATCTGACTGTTTATGACTCTCACTAGGGCCAATTTGTTTATCTCAGTGTCCAGTTTTCATTCCCACTCTCCATTCTGTCACTCCTGTTAATACTGTCTTTCCCTCCATTCCTCCCTCCCTTCCTTCTTTCCTTCTCTCTCAGAGTCTCCCTTTGTCTCCCTGGGTAGAGTGATGTGGCGTCACAGCTCAAAGCAACTTCAAACTCTTGGGCTTAAGGTATCCTCTTGCCTCAGCCTCCCAAGTAGCTGGGACTACAGGCACCTGCCACAATGCCCAGCTAGTTTTTTGATTTTTAGTAGAAATGGGGTCAGTCTTACTCTTGCTCAGGCTTGTCTTGAACTCCTGAGCTCAGGGGATTACCCGCCTCGAACTTCTAGAGTGTTAGGATTACAGGTGTGGGCCACTGCACCTGGCCCTGTTTCTTTCGATTACAAACTCAAACAAATTATAACTGACACGGACATTAGTAAAAACTAAAAATAACACAAAACCCAGCTACCTCAGTGTATCTTTTTATTAGGGTAAATACAGAAAATTTTACTTTTATTCATCTGTTTACATATAATGATAGTGGTCTTGCCCTTTCATTCATGGAGATGTCCCATGGAGTTCCTTAAGGATACGAAGGTAAAGAAGCAACTCTATCTTATCTTGGAAATGTTTGTTTCTGTTTAATGATGGCTTCCTAAAGTTGGGATTAGGTTATAATGTATATAATGTTGATATTACTTGACTGAAAATTAAAATTCACTGAAGCCCTAGAGTAAAAGCCTTAATTCTTAACAGAAATAGGTGGTGGTTGCTAGAGTATATTTTTAAAAGAAAATCTCTAAATTGTTTGTGTTTTTTTTTTTTTAGTTTAACAGTCATGTTTTATTCATCTTATTTGCCTTTTTCCCACAGAAGTTCTGACTTCCACAGAACCATTAGGCTTTGCTTTTGAGCATCTCCAAAGAGAGAAATGTGCTCATCTATGCTCACGTCCTTCATGCATACGCTACTGCTGACTCATGAAGAAAACTGAAAACAGATTTTCCTGTCCTTGTCAGAAATCAGTATACATTTTTGCAACTTGAACCCCAAAACAGTTTGCCAGTGAGGCAGAATTAATGTGCTTCTAAAGAATCTCATTCTGTCTAGTTGAGAAGTAATCTTGGCCATTTCTTGAAAAACCAGTCTCTGCTTTTGTACCCATAGATTTAGGTTTCAAAAGCAAATCTTGAAAGAACAATAAGCACCTTCTTTATGAAGAAGATGAAATAAATTCATCTCTAGTGTCGAGCTACTCTAAATCTGTTTTAATTTAATACTCTACCGTGGTACCTTCTAATCCTCTGTCTATAGACTATTTAACCAAGAGATGGTATCAGAGACCCAAAGCTCAGAAATTGTGAAATTTCTTAGTAACTTAAGATTGATAATTATCCTCTAAATAAGATTTTGGTGCTCTGGGAGGCTGAGGCAGGTGGATTGCATGAGCTCAGGAGTTCAAGACCAGCCTGAGCTAAAGCAAGCCCCCATCTCTAAAAGTAGTCTTGACTACTCGGGATACTGTGGCAAGAGGATGGCTTGAACCCAAGAGAAGAAGTTGCTGTGAACTATGATAACACGGCACTCTACCAAGGGCGACAAAGTGAGACTGTCTCAAAAAAAAAAAAAAAAGAAAAGAAAAATTTGGGGTACTTACAAAAATTAACAAACTTTCTTTACCAATTCTGAATGCTTTCATGCTTACTCTTCTAAATGATATATATGTCTATGCAAATTTAGCTGTATTTACCTGAAAAGTTACTAAAAGAAGCAGAATTATTGTCCACATACACATTTATACATTTATGCTCCAGTGATATTGATACCGGAGTTTCAGGTTCTTGGTCTCCACAATTCAAAGAATGAATCAACGGACTACAGGATCAGTGGTAAGTCAGGATTTATTCACAGAAACAAAAATTAGAACAATTAGAAAAACTAAACCTCCTGGTAGAGAGAACCCAGGATGGGAACAAGCTCTCCTGCTCCCTCTTCCAGGTCTATTCTCAGGCTCTCTGCTCAGGGATTTCTATAGTAGTAGGGGATTGTTTTGCTGCAACTCAATGTTGACTTTTAGGGTGTGGGCCTTTGTCAGTTACAGCCAGCTATCAGTGAAGAGAGTCTTAGCCATTTGATAGGTACTGTCGGTGCCAAAATGAAAAGACTAATGTAAAGTTTTAAGTATTTTCCATTGGCTTGCAGCAGGTAATAACTTGCAGCTGGTTACTTTTATTTTGTAACCAACGTGATGGAAGTAGTGAATAGTCTCTGGATAAAGCTCACTCCTTCTCTTTTGGGGTATATTGAGGTGCATGATTCTCAAGTGATCCTTCCCAAATAAGGGGTGCCACAGTAGAATTATTCCTTTATGTGCTGCTATTTTAGCCTCTTTATCAGCAAGTTGGTTACCTTCGGAACTCTCATCTAAGTTCTTTTGGTGTCCCTTACAATGAATAACTGCTACTTCTTGTGGAGCATGAATGGCTTGTAACAACTTGTCAATTTCATGATGATATTTTATGGGAGAACCATTGGAAGTGAGATATTATCTTTCCTTCCAAATAGAATCATGGGCATGTAAAATGAGGAAGGCATGTTATGAGTCAGTGTATATATTGACTCGTTTGTTTCTTCCAATTTCTAAAGCACGGGTCAAGGCTATTAACTCAGCTAATTGTGCACTGTTTCCTGGAGGGAGAGACCCACTTTCTATTACAGCATACTGAATAACTATTGCTTTCCAAGTTCCATGTTCTATGAAAGAACTTCCATCTGTATATAAAACCATCTCAGGATTAGATAGGGGAGTCCTTGTAAGTCATCTCTAGCTGCATAGGTCTATGCTATAATCTGTTGGCAATCATGCCCTATCTCCTATGGGATTCAGGGAGGAAAGTGGCAGGATTCGAAGTAGCACAGGTGCGTAATTGCAGCACTGGTACTTCTAATAATAAGGCTTGATATTTAAGAAGGCAGTTATCTGACAGCCAGAGATTGCTCTTGGAATTTAAAAGTCCTGTAAGGTCATGAGAAGTGTAAATAGTTAGATCTCTTCCTAAAGTTATTTTGGTAGCTTCTGGGGTTAAGAGGGCTAGAGCTGCTACAACTCATAGACAGTGTGGCCATCCCTTGACCTCGGTGTCAATTTCTTTACTCAGATATGCTACAGGTTGTAGAACTGGACCCTGCTATTGAACCAAAACTCCCAGGCAATTCCAGTTTGTTCTGTAATATACAGATTAAACTGTTGTCCAGTGGGAAGACTCAAAGCAGGGGCCTGCAAAAGAGCAGTTTTTAACTGTTGGAATGCCTTATCTGCTTCCGGTTCCCATTCTAAAATGACTAGGCCCTCTTTCTGAGCATTTTGAATTAAAGAATAGAGTGGTTTAGCTTTTTCACTATATCCAGGAATCCAGAGTCTGCAAAAGCCTGTAATTCCTAAGAAGCCTCGAAGTTGTCTGAGAGTTGGAGGTTTAGGGTGAGCCAATACTGGTTCTATTCTTTCTTTGCCCAAGGCTCTCTTCCCCTGCGAAAGCTGGAGACCCAAATAATGAACGTCTGGGACACATAATTGGGCTTTAGCCTTGGAAACTTTGTACCCACAATCAGCTAAAAAGTTTAAGAGAGCTTGTGTAGCTTTGTGGAATTCCTCTGCATTTGACGTTCCCAAAAGAATGTCATCTACATAACTGAATAAGAGTCACTGTAGGATAAGAAAAACGACTCAAGTCTTTCGCTAAAGCTGGTCCAAACAAGTGAGGGCTGTCCCTAAATCCCTGGGGTAACAGTCCATGTGAGCTGGGTGTTGGAATCAGAGGGGTCCTCAAAAGCAAAAAGGTATTGGGAATTTTCATGAAGTGGAATGCAAAAGAAGGAATCTTTCAAGTCTAAGACCGTGTAATAGGCAATCTGTTCAGGGATATGAGACAATAAAGTATATGGATTGGAAACTACAGGATGGAGAGGAATGACCTCTTCATTTATAATGTGGAGGTCTTGGACTAGTCTCCAAGTTCCATTTGGCTTTGGCACTCTCTAGAATAGGAGTGTTACATGGACAAATGTTGCAAGGTATTAATAATTTCTGTTGCTTTAGAGTCTGTATTGTGGGTATTAGTCCATTCTTAACATCTGTTTTTAGAGGATATTGTTTTTGATGGGGATAGATGGTGGGATTCTTTAACTTAATTTGGACTGGTTGAACATACCTTGCTCTTCCCACCAGTAGCCCACACTTTTGGGTTAATTTCTGTCTCCAATAAGGGAAGGCATAATATAGGTTCCTGTCCCATATTCATATAAATGGTTGTTCCTGCTTTAGTTAGTATGTCCCTCCCCAAAAGGGGAGCAGGACTTTCAGGCATGATTAGGAAGGCATGAGAGAACAGCCAGTCATTCTAATTGCAGCTCAAAGGCTGGGAGAAAAATTTGGTAACCGGCTTTCCAGACACCCCTTGTATAGTTACCGATTTGGGAGATGAAAGACCAGGGTTAGAGAGAAGTACAGAAAAGGTTGCTCCAGTGTCCAGAAGAAATTTTATTTCCTGGCCCTCCACTGTAAGGCAAACCCAGGGCTCTTGAGGGGTGATGACACAAGCTGGAGCCATGAGAATCTGCCCCAGGCACCCTCAGTCCATTTTGGGCGCCGATGGGGTCACTGTTCCAGGAGACCTTCGCCTCCAGGGACAGGCCACCCTCCTGTGGTCACCCTTGCATTCTGGACAGGGGCCAGGTGGCTTGCCCAGACGGTGGTACTGCTGGGGGCAGTCTCTCCTGATGTGGCCAGTCTGACCACATTGGAAGCACTTGTTAGCTCCTCTGGTTTCCCTCTGCCCCTGAAAGTCGCCCATTTGTCGGAGTGCCATTACTAGAGCTGTGATTCTTTTCTTTTCCCTCCTGTTTCTTCCTTTTTCTCCTGATCTCGGTTATAAAAGACCATAGTGGCCATTTTAAGAAGATTCTCCAGGTTATGGTCTGGGCCTAGAGCCAATTTCTGGAGTTTCCTTTGAATGTCTGGAGCCGCTTTAGTGATAAATTTGTCTTTTAAAATAATCTGACCCCGGCTCAGCGCCTGTGGCTCAACGGGCTAAGGCGCCAGCCACGTACACCTGAGCTGGCGGGTTCGAATCCAGCCCAGGCCTGCCAAACAATAATGTCAGCTGCAACCAAAAAATGGCCGGGCGTTGTGGCAGGCGCCTGTAGTCCCAGCTACTTGGGAGGCGGAGGCAGGAGACTCGCTTGAGCCCAGGAATTGGAGGTTGCTGTGAGCTGTGATGCCACGG
>CAUYRH010067078.1:0-15124 GCA_963574655.1 Perodicticus potto | reverse complement strand
CCTGTAGTCCCAGCTACTTGGGAGGTGGAGGCAAGAGACTCGCTTGAGCCCAGGAATTGGAGGTTGCTGTGAGCTGTGATGCCACAGCACTCTATCCAGGGTGACAGCTTGAGGCTCTGTCTCAAAAAAAAAAAAAAAAATGAGGGAAGAAAAGTCTACTGATGATAGCAAATTGTCAGAATGAAAAAGTAACCAGGTAGCAAAGCAGGAACCCAGTTTGAGCTGTTTAATTCAGTATGGAACACTGTTGCTACATTCCCAGTCAGCCACTAACATTTCTAACATAATCAATGCAAGTATGTTTGATATTTTGAAATGTCACATATACAGTATCATACTATATGGTGTTTTATAATTTAATTTTACTCAACATTTGTTTAGAGAAATAAAATATATCTTGGTCATTCTCACTTTTAACTACTATAGGGTGTTTATAATTACTTCAAGGCCATAAATTGAAATTAGGTTTCTCAGAAACCATGTTCCCATATGATTTGGTTGTAGCTGGCCAACAGAGGCATGTGGGTGAGAGGAAATCATTCTTCTTAGCAGACTGTAGCAGTCAGACAGGATGACTGCTGGGAAGACAGGGTCCATCATCCAGCTCTTCTTCCTGACTACTGGTCCCATTGACCAATAACATTCCTGAACCAACTCCTAAGAATGTCACTGAAATTTTCTTACAGGTGACAACTTCCAAATACCTCTCCACAATCTTTCTCTTTTGTGGTAAGACATACAAAGAAAAAGATCTGGAATTTTCTTGCAAGTTCCAACTAATTGTCTTATATAAATGCTTTAGCATGTCATTGTTGTTGACATTTTCTGATCTTCTAAATTCCTTATACTCCCGAGACTTAATTAAGTACTCCAGATCTTCTTATATTTATGTAAGCTGTAATTTCTGTTGCAAATAATGTGTACATAAAGCCTTCAATGTGCTGTTTTCCTAAATAAACACTGAAAAGCATGCCACTTATACCTGAATATGTATCATCTCTGAAGGTCTTTATAATATTGTTCCCTGCTGGTTGCTATAAGTAAGCATAACTCTGTAAATAATTGACCATTTTTTGTAATCAATATTTAGGGAAAAAATCAAATTATTATTGAAATTGTAATGTGGATAATTACATTATAATTATTTTTGATTTTGGTAAGTCTAAATTATTGAATGGCAACAAATTTTACAATATCCCTTCACCATTCTCATTATCACAAGTATCTTCTTCAATGAGTTCATAATTCTAATTAATATCATTATCTAGTATTGTATATGTTCATTATATAAACACATAACCACAGATAATTTTCAAACTAATGAACTGATACATAATTCAACTATGCTGAAACATTAATAATAAAGTTCTATTTTGAAATAGTAAAATCCAACAATGGTCTTTTTAAAACTCTAAGATATAATTTTTTATGAAAAATATAAAATATATTTTTGTTGTGTTAAAGTCATTTTTACTCTACTCTTAAGTGAGGTGAAGGCTATGTTAACTAGTTTGATGTCAGCATTCAAAATTGTATATAAACTCAGTACACTGTACCCATAAATGTATTAATGTACACAGTTATGATTTAATAAAAAAGAGAAAAAATATATTTTTATTTATTTATTTTTATATATATATATTTTTTTGAGACAGAGCCTCAAGCTGTCACCCTGGGTAGAGTGCTGTTGCATCACAGCTCACAGCAACCTCCAATTCCTGGGCTCAAGCGAGTCTCCTGCCTCAGCCTCCCAAGTAGCTGGGACTACAGGTGCCCGCCACAATGCCCGGCTATTTTTTGGTTGCAGCCGTCATTGTTGTTTGGCAGGCCTGGGCTGGATTCGAACCGACCAGCTCAGGTGTACGTTGAGCCACAGGCGCCGAGCCGAAAAAATATATTTTTAAATTGAGATATAATACACATACCACAAAATTCCCTTTTAACGTCTTAAATTTAATAGATTTTACTATAAATACAGAGATGTGCAACCATCACCACCACAAAATCTTAGAATATTTTCATCACTCTCCCCAAAGGAGCCATACTCAGTGGCAGCCACTCTCCACTTCTCATTCCAGCAGACCCTAGTCACCATAGTTCATCCTTCGTGTTGATGGATTTGTCTATTCAGGACATTTCATTTTATGTAATCTTTCAGTACGTGGCCTTTTGTGTCTGGTTTCTTTCACAGAAACAATTTTTTTGTACTATCGCATTTATACATTTTCCAGATTTATTTAGGAAAAAATAAAAGATATTTTTCAATGTACACATTTTTATATCCTGAGTGGCTGCATTTTGGTATTTGAGCATCTTGATTACTAAAGAAAGAAAATAATTCTATTATTCTTAATTTCTTAATTCATATTAAGAAAGTAATATGTATTACTTTGCATACATATTAGACATGTGTAAACATATAACATAGATTAGGCAATTATTCAAAACACAGAGAAAGTAGTAAAAGAGTAGTAGGAACTTAGCAATTTGGAGTCTGAAAATAAAATTCAAAGTACTAACTAACATCTACATCGGCATACTGATTTCATGATCACTGGCTGTGGTGAGTTACAGAAATGGCCACAGATGTTTTCAGGACGATCAAGAAGTAATGCTGGCTTCGCACAACCCTTGACTGAGCTGGCCTTGCTTTGGTGACTAAAGTGCAATAAAGAAATGTTGTCTAAGTTCCAATCCTAGAGCACAAGAATATTTATACGTAGAATATAAATATTTTCTTCCTTCGAAATCTTGTAGGTCCAAGTGAATAAGCCCAAGCTATCCTGTTTAGAGGCAGGTAAATCAGCTGAAGAACTGAGGCACCAAGCTGAGAGCCAGATAGTCCCATCTAACAGTGACAATTCAGTATAGATACAAAAGTTAGCCCCAGGAAAGAGTGGTCATTATTTGGCTATTGAAAAAATAAAAGCTGTTATAAACATCATTATCTTTGCATATTTATCCTAGTAAACAATCTTGTAGCTTTCTAAGGTACATATCCAGGAGTGGAAGTGCAAGATCTTAGATACACACACACACACACACACACACACATATATATATGTTCAATTTTATTAGACAATGCCAAACTGTTTTCCAAAGTGGTAATAATGGAAATTACTTTATCTGTATTCTTGCCAAAAGTCAGTATAATCAAACATTTAAAATTCTAGCCATTCTTTGGGGCTGTCTAGTGATATCTCATTATCATTTTTACTTTGTTATTTCAGATATGAGTAAATTTGGTCAACCAAAATACAACATACTTAGAAACATTCGCAAATACCAAATATTCTATTATCAAATCCTCGGACTTTAACTTCTTACCTCACTTAATCATGTTTTCCAGATGATTTACTTTTGAGAATAGATGATGATTGATTTTCCCTGGCCAGCTTCTTCATGAGTGGAGCTAGCTAGTTGATGAGTGTAGTTTGTGTATGTGTACATAAAAGCTGAACATACACACACAAACACAGGTGCACAGGTACCTGCATACAAAAATACACAGCACAGGCACGGTGCCTGTAGCACAGTGGTTATAGTGCCAGCCACATACACTGAGGGTGGCGGATTTGAACCTGGCCCAGGCCAGCTAAACAACAATGACAAGTGCAACCAAAAATAGCCAGGTGTTGTGGTGGGCATCTGTAGTCCCAGCTACTTGGGAGGCTGAGGTAAGGGAATTGCTTAAGCCCAAGAGTTTGAGGTTGCTGTGAGCTGTGACTCCATAGCACTCTACTAAGGGCAACATAGTGAGACTCTGTCTCAAAAACAAACTACAAAAAAAAAAAAAAAAATACACAGCACATACTCTAAATGTGTAGTATTAGTTTTATTATTGTCTTAATTATATATTTGTATACTTAAAATATTTGTTGACTACTTTTCTACCATATAGTCTGTACATGCAGACAAGGGTTCATACTTCTTCACTGGGGTTATAATCTAGTAAATATGACAAATTTTGAACACTACCACTATCCAGGGAGGAAAATGGTGTAAGGAAAGAAATAGAAGATGATAAAAGATGATCTGAGCTGGGTTTGGTGCTCATCCCTATCATCCAATTGACTTGGAAGACTGGGGCTTGAAGATTAATTGAGGCTAGGAGTTCAAGACACCCCTAGACAATATAGTAAGAACCTGACACTATTTTTTTTTATTAGCTGTATGAGGTGGCATCCCCATCCCCATAATCTCAGTTACTTGAGAGGCCAAGGCAAGAAGATCCCTTGACCCCACGTGTTCGAGGCACAGTGAGCTGTGATTGCACGACTGCCTTGTAGCCTGAACGACAAAACAAGACCCCATCTCCAAAAATAACAATAATAATAATTGTAAGAAAAATGAGCAGCTAAAAAGAGAGAGAGATAAAAATAAAAAAAAAAATTACAAAAGATAACCAAATAGCTGTTTTGGAAAACAGAATTCCCAATAGAAATGATATTTTATCTTGAAAGCTAACTGAAGAACAGATGCAACCCATTGTATTTTTCTTATGATTGCTATGAAAGAAGATTACTAGACATTTGATGGCTTACAGCAACAGAAACTATATTATAATTCTGGGGGAGTCAGAAGCTCAAAATGGGTTTCATGAAGCTAAAATCAAAATTTGGGCATCTTGTATGAAGGCTTTAAGAGAAAAATCCATCCTCTTGCCTTTTCCAATTGGTAGAGATTGCCAGAAATTCTTGGTTTGTAGCCGCTTCATCCTTCTGCAAAGCCAACAATCGCATCACTGAACGTCGTTTTTCGCATACAACTCTTCTAACTCTTTTGCCTCCCTCTCCCATCTTTTAGGTATCATAGTAATTACACTGGGCCTGCCAGGATAATGCAGGATATTTCCCCACGTCAAGGTCCTTAACTTAATCACCTGCACAGTCCCTTATAGTATGTAAGGTGACATTTCCACAGGTTTTAGGGATTAAGATGCAAACATCTTTGATGTCATTATTCTACCTACTACTCCCACATTGGGTGGGATCAGAGATTCAAAGAGGAGGAATGTTGAACTCACAGGAAACAATCTCTGTGAAGGTTAAAGGATCTGAGAGCATTTCAACATGGCTGAAACAGGAAGCAAGACATAATTCAAAGAAACAGAAAAATAATCATCAACCACAAATACAAAACAATTAGTAATATGCTTCAAATTACTTACAAAATGTCTTCTTCATTTTTAAAACTGGATTCAGGAATAAGTTGTGTAAGTTAAGACATTTTTCAGATTGTGCTTCTGCAGCAGAGGAAGATTACAAAGTAAAAAGCTATTATTTGTAAACTTTAAAAAAACAGGTGCTTTGTCTTCACAACATTAGGTCTAAACTTTTTTTTTTTTTTTGGCCAGGGCCAGGTTTGAATATATAACCTCCAGCATATAGGGCCAGCACCATCCACATTAGCTCCAATCTTAAATGGTTCAAAAAGCCATGTTTTATTTGTAATGTCAAATAATTGATGTTGTGTTAAGAGCTGTTGTTTTACTTTGCATATCTAAAGAACCCCTTCATCTTGTCTTCTACAGATGTAAGGATAACATCGTGCAGGTGTTATAAAATCATTCCACAAAGGATGAAAATGGTGCCTATTAATGGGATATGAAAATTGGAGATAGAAGGTGTTATTTGCACTATAATCTGCTCATTTAGAACACAAAAACATTTAGTGCTTTCTGCATATATACACACTGTGCCCATTATAAATATTTTCTGTTTTCTATTATTTCAAAAGACGTTTCAAATTCATATATCATTTCCCAATACATCCAAGAATATAAAGCAAAAAAAAACAGGTGAGTAAAGTACAATTTTTCTTTGTGGACAAAAAACAGTCAATGCATTTTTAAAATGATGGCTGATCATAACAACTACTCATAAAATGTCTGGAAGAGATTGTCATAACTCTCTCTTATCATAAAAGGAAATGGATTTGAGATGTGCTCGAATCTGTTACTAAAGTTTGCTATATAGGGTTCTTTGGAAGATATGGAAAACTAGTTTTAACAGGTTAAATCCCACAGTAAAGTTGGGAGCCTGAACTAATGGAAAAGACTTTCTTTTATGTAGTGGTTATGTGAGCAATTAATTACTGATCTCTATCCCAGTGAATTCATTTCACTTTTTCTATACATATTCAAGCTGTGGATGGTAATTACTTTTAATTTTTTTTAAACTTTTCTTTAGATAACAGCTCAAAAGACAAATATCTTGAAAAGGAAAGTCTGTGACATGTTGGCAAGGGCAAATAAGACTGTGCGCCGTTTTGTTCTGACAAGAAAAAATGATTGTAATGTCCCTGACGTTTCACCTTTCTCCCTCCTCTGGAATGCATCAATCTGTGGACGTCACTTTTGTGGCGGTCACGATTTTGTTCCTCCTGGCAGGTCTCCTACCTGCCATGCCCTGCTTTGGTTCAGTTGTAGGCTACAACTTCAAGAGAATAAAAATCCATTTCCTGTTTC
Source organism: Perodicticus potto (assembly GCA_963574655.1). NCBI lineage: Eukaryota > Metazoa > Chordata > Mammalia > Primates > Lorisidae > Perodicticus > Perodicticus potto. The sequence goes on along the minus strand of CAUYRH010067078.1, from coordinate 8,655 downwards.
CATTTCCTCCACTCACAACCATTTGATGTTATTGTCGTTCTAATATTTGACACCAGAGTAACTGATGATGTTATGAAATAGTTAGAATAAGAATCAGACAATTTTCACAAGCTCTGACAATTAAATAATAATAATAAAGAATATCTGCAAAAGTAAAGCAGAAATAATTTATAATAAAGGTCCCAAAGCCAAAAGAAGTTCTTATTATATTCTGTTATAAAACAGACCTTTATCTTTGCAAATAATGCAAGTGGAGGGTCCCTAAACTTGTATTATACCCTTCTGTGGCTCTTACCCTGAATTGTCTCATGCTTTTCTTAAAGTAACAAGCAAACGTGAAATGGCACAAGTGCAAGCTATCTTTTCAATGCTGATTAATCTTCTATCCAATGAAGTCTTATTTACTAGGTAACCAAATTGCCATGAAATTTTGGATAACAAATGTAAATATTTTATCTTGAAAGTTAATACCTTTATGGATATCTCCCTTCTATTTTACACCCACAAGATACACTTTTTTGAAGCAGAATGACTATGTTTCCCACAAGAAACATACATATGTATATTTGCGTGTAAAATAAATATTTCTGGGAGATATATTACACTATAATAGGCAACATGATGCTAGACAATTTAGAATGTAATAATTCATATTCTAATAATATTAGAAAGAAGAATAGGACTCCAAGCAATCAATATCACCACAGTTGGTGTATCTGTTAATTACAGGGAAAAGAAAGACAGTACACAGCAGGTGTCTAGAGGGGCCAGGTTAAAGCAGGGATCCAATGCATAAATAAAAATTAGAATTTCATATCTAATTCAAATGAAAAATATGAGAGCTAGACTATATGATCAAGTGATGATGCATACATTAGTCAATTTTAACAATTATCATAAAGGTAGTAAAGTCAGCAAACATGTCATTGGTGAAAGAGTAGACACACTGTTGAATAAGATATTCTGGAGCGCCTGGAAAAAAGACTGTGGCAAATAGAGTCAGTTGATTTTCAGCAACATACAGAAGCAATTCAGTTAAGAAAGGATTGTTTCTGTAGTGGAATATTTCACACCCTAGGCAAAGGAAAGAAAATGGATCTACATCAGCCCTTTTACTTTTCACAAAAACTAATTATAAATGAACTTAAGACCTGATGTAAAATACAAAAGGATAAAACTTCTAGAAATAAACACCCCCAAAATAAATTTACATGACCTCGAGTACTTTGATGAGTTTCTGGGTAAAAAGTAAAAGCACAATCTATAAAAGAAAAAGTAATAATTTGGGTTACTGTTAAAACTACTCTGCAAAAGACTGTGTAAAAATAGTAAAAAAATGGGAGGAAATATTTGCAAATTCTGATAATGGTTTGTTATCCATAAAAAAATGTACTCAAAGTCAACAATAAGAAAAAAACTTTTAAGGAGCAAATGTCCTGAATAAACACATCACCAAACACAGGGCTATACAGAAAACAAATAAATTCATGAAATGATGCTCAACATCATTTGTAATTTGGGTATTGAGAATTAAAACCACAAAGAAATATACTGTATGTATATTAGAATGGCTAAAATCCAAAATCTGACAATATTGATTAGTGACATGGGTGGGAGCAACAGGAACTCTCATTCAACTGCTGGTGGGACGTATAATAGTAGTGTCATTTAGAAAGACAGTTTGGCTGTTTCTCACAAAGCTAAATGCAATCTTACCATACTCAGCAATAATACTTTTTTTGAGCCAACTGATTTGAAAATGTAGCTCTATACTAAAACCTGCACACAGAAATTTATAGAAGTTTTATTCAGAATCACCCAAAACTGAAGACACCAGAGATATTTTGTAATAGGTGAAAAGATAAACAAACTGTTGTATATCCACAGAATGAACAATAATTCAGCAATTAAAAGGAGCGAGCTATCCTTCAGGTGAATCCATCATGCATATTATTAAATGAAATAAATGGGTCTGTAAAGGCAATGTACTCTATGATTCCATTTCTATGACCTTCTGGAAAAGACTAAACTCCATGGAAATGGAGCAGCGGATTGTGGAGAGGAGAACGGAATAGAGGAAGCACGGAGGATTTCGTCATGAATTGAAATTATTCTGGTTGATACTCCAGCGAGGGATATGTATACACAGCACTATAAACTTGTCAAGTTTAAAACACAAAGAATGAACTTTATGTATGCAGATTCAAAAGATTCAGTGGTGAGATGTGAGGAATCCACAATGGAATGCAGACTGTGATAAAAAAAAAAAAACCCTATTAAAAATGTGAGACATAGCAGCACTGAAGGTGATGGGGAAGAAAGAAGCTGACCTAAGTAATTTTAAAAATGATGCAAACTCTAAGACTAAAAGACAAAAGAGAATACATCTAGGTACTGCACGATAGTTAAAATATTTCCTGAGGGAGTAAGGTTTAAATGTTGGAAACTCTACAAAATATACTGAGATGTAACAGGTAAGAGCAGTGATGGGTTATTATGGGAGCGAAGTTTCTCACTGTTGAAGGGATAGTTTACAGATAAGCAAGAAGAGAAGTTTAGAATGATACCTGTGTTAATGAATCAGAGTGGGAATCACCAGTATAAGTTCATATTACTTTACTATAAACACGAATGTATCCTAGAAAAACTGCTGTATACCTTCCTGCTAAATATCACGATGGTCACCTTCAAAGTGCTCCCCTTTGGGAGCTGCGTCCTCACTAGTGCCTCGTCCACCCTTCAGAGCAATTTTGGAACTCTGTCTCTGGAATGACCCTCGGAGCTGTTGTCACAGGAAGTCTGACAATTCAGTTCACAAGCTGCCTACGTGCACTTACGTTGGCAGCACTGCACAAACAACTCCGTAAGGTTCCATAACCTTGGTTTATCAGTGTCACAGTTGCCTTCGTGTTGACATGGGGCAGTATTTCACTTAGTGGCTTTATTACCCTTGTTTGGTTTTGTGTGCAAAATAACAGTTCTGATGGTCATTCCTAGTTAAAATATTTGTGTATTTCATTCATTCTAGTTAAGATATTTCTTAAGGGAGTAATGTACAAATGTTTGGAAATTCTACAAAATATACTGAGATGTAACAGATAAGTGAAGTGATGGCTTATTATGTGAGCGCTTTCTCACTACAGAAGTGATAATGTTTACAGATAAGCTGAAGAGGAGTTCCAAAATCCTCTGACGGGTGGACTAGGTGATCGTGTTGGTGTGTTGCTTCCCAAGGGGAGTACTTCAAAAATGACCATAGTGATACTCAGCAAGGAAGTAAGTAGCCGAATACTACTTCTAGGATAAGTTCCCAAACTTAATTGTCAGACCTCTGTAGGCATAGATTGTTTTAGTCACTCTAAGCTGCTATAGTGGAATAGCACAGACAGGGTTTCTAAAACAATGAATATTTATTTCTTACAATCTCAGCGGCGGGCAGTTCAAGGTCAGGGTGCCATCACCATCAGATTCTTGATGAGGATCCTTTTCTTGGTTCATATACATGTGCTTTCTCCCTATATCCTCCCTAGACAACGAAATAAAAGGTCTGGTCCCTTCATCTCCATATAAAGTTGTTAATGCAATCCTGGGTGCTCCACATCCAGGAACTAATGCAACCATAATTTCCACCCCAAAGCCTCATGTTCAAATTACATTGGGAATTAAGTTTCAACAATAGAAATTTTATGGGATCATATCAATCAATCTATATGACAGATGTAAAAACAGAGATTATATATAACAATACATATATGTAACACATATTTTATGTGTGTTTATATACATATATACACGTAGATGATACACTTACACATATATAGCATAAGTTTACACACAATGATTTTATATGTTTACATTTAATTTAAATATGCATGCACATTATAACCATGTTTAATATCTGCGTAACAATTTGTGAATAATATATTTCCTGAGCCTATCAGCTATGAAGTTCTAGAAGCAGAAACAACAGAGTAACAATGAATACATATAGCACTCATATATTGCTTTCTAATACCATTCACCTGAAAAAGAAATCAGTTCTTCTTGGAGAAGTAAATGAGTCTAAGACTGGGACAGAACATAGACAAGTCTAGAATATATTTTTTATTAAAGTATACAGAAGTGCTCAAAACAAAACAAATAAAAAAGAAAACCAATGAGTTTGTCAAAAGGACTCACAGCTAAACATAAGAAACCCTAATGGAAAAGATAGAAGAATTTGAACAAGAAAATAGATAGCATCGCGTTGGACTATAACCTAAAATATAAAGTAAATAACCAAGAATTCTAAAAGATACAGATTGGGTAAATGGTAAAAAGTTATAGTTCCCCCATCTGGAACCTAACCGTAAAAATAGTTTTCCCTATACTGTTAGGTCTTCATTCTGAAGGCTCCTGTGTCGTGTAAAAGTTGATGAGTTAAATTTGTTAAGCCTTTCTCTTGTTAACCTGCCTTTGTTATGGGAGTTTGAGCCATCATCCTTATGGTGAGGAAGAAAGGGATTGCCGGCCTTTTGTTCCTTCGCTGTGGAGGTCATCAAAACAAGAAAAGTCTCAGAAAAGTTCGCAGCTCACAGGAGTCTAAGGAAGACGTGATGACTAAAGGTAATCTGGTGTTATAGATATAACTGAAAAAGGACATCAGGAAAAACTAAGGAAGTCTGAATAAAATAAGCACGTTAGTCGATAATCCTGTGTCACTGCTGGTGAATTCGTTGTGGCAAAGGTAATACAGGGATGTGAGACATTAACTCAGCATAAATTGGATGTGGGTTGTACCGGGTATCTCTGTACTACCCTGGCAACTTTCCTATAAATGTAAGACTGTTCTTAAATAATGGGGTTTAGTAAAATAAAATAATATTGTGACTGGAAAGTATAAGTTTAGAATTTTACTTGCTTGAGATTAGGATAAAGGCAAGAAACTGTTCAGCCGAAGCTTGCAGAAGGGGAGTCGCCTTACTGGGAGAGAGAAGAGAGCAACGAAGGTTAGAAACTGAAACTAAAAAGCATTATCAGCTTTCGTTATTTATTGTGTTATCATTAGTATTAACATTATCTCTGAATCTCTCAGAAAACTGCTGCACTAAATTTCTTTCTTTCCCTGGCGTTAGAAGGTTTTTCCTCTTGAAGTCATTCGTAATGAATTCAGGTGTTAATATACAAACACCCTTTGATAGTTTTGCCCTAAAAATAAGATTGTTAACCATTTGAAACTTTGCTGTCTGCTGCTTCTAGCTTCTGTCATTAGAGAGCAGTCACTTGTCTGCCTACATGGTACAATGTGCAGAAATCTAAAGGTGACATTTTTTTATTTGACCTTTTTTAGTAAAGTGAAATAGTACAAAATAAAATATTTGAGTTTACTATAAGTTTGATTTGAAGTTACAGTTTTTATACCTGGAGTCAGCAAACTACAGCACATAGCCAAACCCACCCTGCGGCCTGTTTTTTTATAGCCATAAAGCTAAAAGTGTTTATTAAAATAATGTTCCCCCCAAATTCATGTCTACCTGATAGCCTTTCATTGCGATCTTATTTGGAAACAGCCTCTGCAGGTGTAGTAATTAAGTTAGAATGAGGTTACATTGAATTGTAGGACGCTCTAAATGCAAATCACTCCCCTCCACATAAAGAGCACCACAGACACAGAAGGCTGGAAACACAGAAACGTCCATGTAAAGCAGAGGCAGAGATTGGAGTGATGTTATCACAAGGAATGGCAATAGTTACAACAACCACTGTAAGGGAAGAGAGGCAAGGAAGCATTCTCACCCAGAGCCTTTGGAGGGAACGTGCCCCAGTTGCCATATTGATTTTGGACCCTGGTCTCCAAGAATAAATTTTTATTGTTGTAAGTCACCCAGTTTGTGGTAATTTGTTACAGAAGCACTGGGAAGCTACCCAGTAATGCATAAATTTAAAGGTTTACAAAAATAAAATGCGACAGACATCCCACGTGACCCACAAATCCTAGAATCTTTGTTACCTTGTCCTTAAGAAGTTTGCCCACCTTGTTTTAGATACAGTGTTTTTTAACCTTTTTTTATCTCATGGCACACTTGAACCTGTAGTTAAATTTCCACAGCACACTTAAATTATCTTAATCAAAAAAAAGTAAAAACATAGAATCTACTAACTATGCTTTGAACTTCTTTTAAAAATTATGTAATCAATGGTCTTTAAAATTTTTGCACACACCTCAGATCTCACAGCACACCAGTTGAAAATCACTGCTTTAGAAGCTTGCTTTAAAGATTTTAACGCATAAGTCTAGAGAGGACTTCAATCTATGGACAATTTGCTCTGACCACTGAAGTTTGATGCTTCTCAGATCTCCTTTCAATCCCCCAGTGATGAATTAGTATACAATTTTAGTTGGTTAAATACGTCTCCATCCCATACGAGTTCTTTGGAATCTCACCTGACACACACAGGCCTTAGTTTTCAGCTAACTTAGTGGGATCCCTTGGCATGTTTTAAGCATTGCCCCTTTATTTCTTGCAGCAACCTCAGCCTCCCTGAGTTCTTATCTCTTGGGATTCTTACCTGCATTCCCGGGCCTGGAATATGGCGGACAGCCGGGCAATGTAAAGTTTGAGACTACCTTGTGCTACTTGTTGTCCAGCCTCTGCATATGTTGTTTTTTCCCTAGGTTTCTGGTGACACACAGCAGGAATGTAAACTCTGACCCTCTTACTCTAATAAATGGAATCCATCTTGGTGTCTATGTGTATTATTATTTTAAATGTGGGTGGCCAGTACTTTTTTTTTTTATGTTGGCCAGAAGAGTTAAGCAAATGATCCGTATTCTAAACCCAGGATGTATTAGGACTTCTTCCCTATCTAATGCCAGGAGAGCCCATTTACTTCTGTAAAACTCATTTATAGGCTGATGACAAATTGCCCCTTTAATGTAACAGCTGTCTTTCTAGGGAATGCCTTAAAACTACCTACTAATATCACTGTTTTATAACAACTTGGAGGGGCTGCTGGCTAACTCTTCCATCCACAAATATAAATGTAGTATTTAAACCCTAAGATATTGAACCAACATTATGTTTTTGCTTGTTTCTTTGATACATCAAGATAGCTACAAACAAATTGGCTTGTTTTCTACATACTTAAATTTATGATATTTTAACAAAGCTTCAAAGTAGCCTACATAGTAGGGCACATAAATGAAATTAGAGAATCAGGTGCGGTTATGCGAGTCCTCAAAATAAATGGATTAGTAAAATAACAAAACCGTTTCACAACACTCCACTAGTTTCTGGAAGCCTTATTGTACCAGACTGCTTCTAGACAGAACAATAATTGATTGCCTGTCAAGAAAAGAATTAGAAAAAGGAAGCACTGCAATTTTTCCTGAATCATTAGAAAACAGGCCACGCACAGTGGCTCATGCCTGTAATCCTAGCTCTCTGAGAAGCCAAGGCAGGTGGATTGCTTGAGCTGAGCTCAGGAGTTTGAGACCAGCCTGAGCAAGAACAAGATTCCATCTCTGCTAAAAAAAAAAAAAAAAAGAAAAGAAAAAAAAGAAAAAGAAAGAAAGAAAAACTAGCCAGTGTCCTGGCATGTGCCTGTAGTCTCAGCTACTTGGGAGGCTGAGGCAAGAATTTGAAGAGTTTGAAGCTGCTGTGAGCTATGACACCATAACACTGTACCCAGGGTAACAGGGTGGCATCCTATCTCAAAAAAAAAAAAAAAAAAAAAAAAAATAGAAAGCAGTAATCTAACAGTTCTTGAACTCTTTATGTATTTCTTCATATAAATTAACGATAGACATAGAGTTTATCTTCACTATGTCGTTAGCAATCAAGTTTCTCAGGGAAATTTCTCCATACTTTATTTTAAAAATAAAGGTTTTAATTTCCTCATAGCGTAATTTCTTATGCTTTTTAAGACCTTCGGGAAATAAAGAGCGAAGATAAATATTTTCACTGCCCATTTTAAATCCATCTACATTTAGTTTTTGGTATATCTCTGTGTTGTGTCCGTCCTGCTCCCTCACTCTGTCTCTCACGCTCTCCAGACGCCTGTGTGCACACGTAACACGCGCCCCTCTCTCCAGACGCCTGTGCACACGTAACACGCGCCCTTCTCTCCAGACGCCTGTGCACACGTAACACGCGCCCCTCTCTCCAGACGCCTGTGCGCACACGTAACACGCGCCCCTCTCTCCAGACGCCTGTGCACACACATAGCACGCGCCCCTCTCTCCAGACGCCTGTGCGCACACGTAGCACGCGCCCCTCTCTCCAGACGCCTGTGCGCACACGTAACACGCGCCCCTCTCTCCAGACGCCTGTGCGCACACGTAACACGCGCCCCTCTCTCCAGACGCCTGTGCACACGTAACACGCGCCCCTCTCTCCAGACGCCTGTGCGCACACGTAACACGCGCCCCTCTCTCCAGACGCCTGTGCTCACACGTAGCACGCGCCCCTCTCTCCAGACGCCTGTGCACACACGTAACACACGCCCCAACGGAAGCCGAGAATAATAGCCAAAGTGCAGTGAGCAGTTACCACATCCTAGGAAATGACTTAGATGCTTTCCAAGCCCAACCTCATTTAATACTCAAATAATCATCAATCCCATGCCCAAGGCAAAAGTGATTAAACTTTGGATAATTCATGTAAGTTACCCAGT
>CAUYRH010067074.1:0-61008 GCA_963574655.1 Perodicticus potto | reverse complement strand
TGAGCAATACATCTGGGAAAATACTCTTTTTCTCTCCCCCTAGCTAATGTGTGTATAAATAGATGAAGAAAAAGGAAATAAATAAATAACATGAATATATGTGCTGTCTTTTATTTTATTTTATTTTTTTTGAGACAGAATCTTATCTCACTATGTCACCCTCAGTAGAGTGCTATTGTGTCACAGCTCACAGCAACCTCAAACTCTCCGGCTTAAGTGATCCTCTTGCCTTAACCATCCAAATAGCTGGGACTACAGGCATTCGCCACAATACCCAGCTGATCTTTTTGTTGCAGTTGTCATTGTTTGCAGGCCCGGGCTGGGTTCGAACCCGCCAGCCCTGATGTATGTGGCTGGCGCCCTAACTGCTGAGCTACGGGTGACGAACCCTGTCTTAAATTCTTGATCAAAGCCATTCTAATCCTTTTTTTTCCACTGGGGTGTCCTTTATACATTCAAGGACATCATGTTTTTAAACCTAGGCTTGGAATAGTGAATATACTAGGTTTACTTTCTTTTTGTATCCATAGTACACTGTAATCTAAACTGTACCCAGATTCATTATTGTAAGTATTTTTAACAAAGGGCTCCAGGCTGCAACCTCTAGTTGATTAACATAGCTCTTTGAGTGGAAAATTAGATAGACCATTATAAAACAAAGAGATTTAGGATAGTTCCTTGTCCAGATAAAGAAATGAAATCAACATTCATGCACAGGTTCCCTAATATATGGGCCCATGCTATGATCCATTCATGGGATACCTTTTATACCTTTTACATACATCAAGCCAGATGTTTGACACACAGTCTGCCCATTTATTTCCTTGATTTCAAGGAGCTTATGATCAAGTGTTGCCGGAGACACATGAACAAATTATTGTTCACGAGAATGAGAGTTGTTAGATATAATGTAAAAACATGATCTAGGCGTAGAGCGGGTAAAAGATAGCCAGAGTGTCCAGACTCTAAACTACTATCTTCTGTGGAAAGGAGCAGCTTTTCCATGAATAATTTTATTAGCAATCACTAAATCATCATTAAAATAAAGTACTATCTCTTTAGTTCTTAATATATGCTAGACATCTACAAATATTGTCAAACATCTCTTTAAGATCGGCCCTATGCTATCATACTTTGATAAATCAGAGTTTATAAGCCCTCTCTCCAAATTCAGTATGTCCAAATCTTATCATGTGATTAGAAACTCATGGATTAAATGTTTGTTCCATTGCTCAGCATACACTTTGAGGTATTTTGCTTTTCTAAGAAGGTACCTTGTTTTCATTTAATTTCTACAGCATATATGCTTAGTGCTTAAGCTGTCATTATCTGATCTACGTTTGAAGAGCAAGCTATGTTAGCACTTTGAGCCATTCTCATTTGCAAGTCAATAATTTTGATAGTGCTTCTAAGGATGTAAACCTGTATTATAAATGTAAGGGGAGGTTTAGAAATGTAATAGGAGAGGCGGTCCCTGTTCTTCTCCTTTGTGTTATTAAAAATTGTCTGACTTTGAACACATTTATGGGTTTTTATATGGGGACCTGGATTTAGAAATCAAATTCAGATTTTAACAATTCTTTCATTAATATATATATACATTTTGCAATTAAGCATTGGAATGTGCACATGCCAAATCCTTTAACCCTGCCTAGGTATTCATTATAATTAAAAATATTTGATAAACTTATTGGGCATCTTGATGTTGTTTTGAACAGAAAGAAATGATTTGCTTATTATTAATCCTTACAGGCAGAAATGTTAGGAAAACTCTGCTTTTATTAGCTAGAGACCTCCCGTGGGCCTGTGGATGCTGCCTAAGGTTGGCTTAGCTCCTTTGACAACCAGGCCACACATCGAACTCACAGTGTGCTTATGATTAATGAATACCTCACACAACTTCTCTTTTCATTATCCCAAACCCAACATTTTTATGAGATATGCTTTCTGTTTTGTTTTGTTTTCTGTTTTTTTTTTTTTTTTCTGTGTTAGATTAATGAAAGCTTTTACTCTGAAGGAAGAGGAATCCCTTGGGAATCAATGCTACCCTTCGTGGCCCCTACATTTGTTTTTTTATTAACTTTAACAGAAAACTGACTTGGTCCGTTTCTCAGTTGGTTTTATTAAAATTACCAATGGGGAGTAAAATGCACGGAGTAGGCTTGAACCTGCATTGGAATCCAATGCCAAATATTTCTTCTTGTTGTGAAGGCCATCTGTTTTATTTTTTCATTTTGTACTTCCTCTTGGCTGTTACTATGCCATGATAAGCTTATCTGTTATTTTAGCATTTTGGGAAAGATTTTTTATCAATGTGTGGAGGATGCAGGGGGAATGGTAAATGGTAATGAAAACTACTTACTCCTAGTGCATTTTATCATAGTCACGTCCTCTTGTCCCATCATACATACCTTTCCTCTGTTGACTTCAACCGTTATATGGCATGGTCATTTTACAGGGGAAGACTAGCTGGGGAATTTCTGAGGAATCCAAAGAGATGGGGTATACTTTGTAGATAAATGGTAAGTTTAGTCTCTGGAATTATAGAAAGTGAAAGTGGATGCATGGAGAAGAGAAGTTCATTTGAGACTCTTCTTCCTCTCTTTATAACTAAGGAAATTGCAGGAATCATTCTAGATGAATTGCAGGAATCATTCTAGCTGAATTATTCATAAATATGTGGCAGTTCTTTTGTTGATGAGTTGGTTTTTGTTATTTGATACTGATGGGCCTAAAATAATTCTTATTTTAAGTCAGGAAGGTGAATGAATAGTATGACCAATACAGTTCTTTTGTGTAATAAAATTCAGATAACTTGATATAATTGAGAGTGATATAATTTCTGATGTGGAAAATGTATCTTGAGATTCTTGTTCATTCTGGCAGCATGAGTGATTGTGATTGTCTCTGTACTCAGTATCTCTCTAAGAATAAAGGAAAAACAAAACAGAATAGAAACACATGAACAAAGAGGACTGGAAAGGACATAACAATGGGCTGGAAATGCACCAAATTTATGGCTAATATAAATTGAAAGGAGGAGCTATCAGAGCAGAGAAAGTTGATTACCTAGTGCTTGTGGGAGATGCCAAAAAGCAGGAAGACAGTTTATGCCTTTGAACGTTGGAGAAGTAAGGAAATGGCAATATTTGATACTGTAGATGTGGGTATAAAATATGGGACAAAAACACGGGTGTTTTTTAGAAGTCTAAACAGGTATGTTACAGCTTTGCATGCCCCCTTTTCTCTGCATGGACAGACAGCTGACCCCTGGAGTGCCCCTACTACAGTCAGCGAGGAGGAGGTTTATTCTGTGAAGACACTGAACCAGAGAAATTCCAGATGTAGAAACACCTTTTCCAGCTGAGGCTGGCACTGGCATAACAAACAGGGCAGTCTGCCATCAGGTATCTCCAATAGAAGATTAGTAAAATCTTAGTTTTGAAAAACTGGCTTCAGAGAAAATATCTAGACATACTGATATTTAAAGAGTCAGGTAACATTTGAAGACCTATTCACTGTCCAGTGGAACACATTGGTTGTTGGTAAGCCACAGATCTCGTCTCGCGTGTAGTGTTCCCCATCTTTTTGTTTTCTCTAATGGTAGACAAGCATCACATCAAAGGAACAGGCCACAGGTGAAAAAACTTGTTAAAAAGGAAGCTGGTGAAATGACATTGATAATTATAGAGCAGAAGAAATGGTCAACAAGAATGTTAATTTATAAAAGAAAAAAATTGCCTGTACCAAAAAGAGTGCGATGATACAGGCAGAACAGTTAGAGAAAAGAGATCTCATGAGAACTAAAAATAAAAGGAGAAATTAAACAATAGGAAGGCTTGAGCATTAAGAGAATATACTAGAAAATAAAGCCAGTATGCCACATGATATGAAAGAAAATAAATTCTCAAAGTAACAAAAAGAAAAGTGTTGTAGGACTGAAGAACAAGAACTGCTGTAAGCGAAGTGCAATGTCAAATTAATGAAAAACAGCTGAGAACATTATCACAAAAATTCACAACCCTAGGCATGAAGATTAAATTTCAGAGGTCTCTAAATTAAAAAAAAAAAAAGTGTTATGTACAAAGGAATAAGAATCCAGGTAACATAGGATGGTCCTGTAACAGTAGGGAAACTAGGAGTTGTGGAAGAAAGTTGGCAGGGAAGCAGATCTCAGTTTGGTCTTGGGAACAACCAGCCTGAACTAGAGCCCAGACACTGAGGGATCTAAGACATCACCTTGATGTCTTTGACCTTATGAAAATTTGCACCCAAGGTCCTTTTCCTGCTGGAGAGTTTGGGAATAGTGTAAGCAAAGGGAAAAAAAGAGGCAACTATCAATCCAGGAAAAATACAAAGTTTTATAAGAAAGGAAAGATGATAGTGTACTATGGCTTTCAGAGAAAACCATGAGAGAAAAAATTCTATATACTCATAATAATGTGAATACTGCCCAATGTTTAAAAAACTATCATTATATATTTGTCCAGAACAATTTACTCTTAAGAGTTGTGCACTTCTTTATTGTTACTAAGGAAAATATGTTAGCAAATAAATTCTTTTAACTACATTTTAAAGTGATTTACATCTTTAACATCTACAAAATTTAGCTAATAAGAAATCACTTCTGAAGGTAAAGGAAGAGGGTTTTAATTCATGAAAGAAAAACAAATAATGCTAATAAACTATTAGAATCAGGATGTTTTGAGAAGAAACAAATTATGCTATTTCAGATAGTTATATCAGAATTTTTAATGATATTAAGTATAAGGACTCAGAAGTATTTTCTAGATGAGAATAATGACTCTCACAAATAATAATAACCATCTGGGAATATTTTTTCTGGAAAGGGCACACATTATACCCAAACCTGATGATATATGTTTGGTGGCATGTGATAGATTCAGTTTTGGGGTATATCTGCAGTATTATCCGATATAGCAATTAATTAACAGTTTATTAAACTGCAAAGACAAATTCCACAATTTTCTTTTCTGCACAACTACTAACACTTTGCAAATAAGCATTGGTATTCATTAACAAACCTTCATGGCAGAGTAAGGAGTGATTTTTAAGGTGGGTAAAGTATTACATTTCTCATTGCTAGTTCAGCTAATTGCTATTTTAACAATAGCAATTTAAAAAATTGCAATGGTTTTGCTTTTTCCCCCTAATCAGCACCATGCTGCTTATAAGCAAAAAGGTTCATTTAAAATTTTTTTTTGCAATTTGCTTGATTGTTAATTTCCAGGTCAGCATCCAGTCTGCTGAAATTTCACGGGGTGATAATTTATGCTTATAATGGACAGTCTAAAATCTATGATGAGGTCACCCTATCTAAAGCAGCTCTGTCCCATTCTGTCACCTACTCAGAATCACATCACGGAAGGGTTTGCTAATTTTCCATCTTTCATGACTGTGTTTTGATCAAATAAAACTTCAACCTTCCTCCTGCCTAATTGTCACCAACAGTTGCCATTCTATTGTGGGCTTCATTTTTAAGGCACATCACATTATTCTTTTCTTCTTTCCTCCCGGCGTACCTTCCCTCCCTCTCTTTCGCATTCTTTCTATACTCTCCCACAACTACAGGTAAGAATTTCTCTTTCCTTGGTAATGACTTCTGTTATTTCTTAAATTTCAGGCTCACAATCTTATATTCTGGCATACATAGTGGAGATTGTAAGTTTTAACTGAAAAACCTTTCCTTGATTCTACTGTCAAATAAACTGTTTTTAAAACTGCGGTTGAATTAATTCAGCACATTTTTTTTTTCAACAACAAGCCAATAACAGAATCTAGAGAATAATTTTAGGGTTGAAATGGACCTGAAGAAGTCTTCAAACTAAAAATTATTTTTCTTAAAGCAGAAGCATTTTCATTTCTCTCTAGAAAATAGTGCCTCATGCTGTCATCTAGTGAATACAAAAAGTGACCCCACTCAGGCACTGTCACTGATGAGCAGCCTAGACAAAGAAGCCCGAATCTCTCCTGCATTTTTTTTTTTTAATTGCTGGGGGTTCATTGAGCGTACAAAGAACCAGGTTACACTGACTACATTTGTTAGGTAAAGTCCTTCTTATCATTGTGTCCCATCCCTAAGAGGTGTGTCACACCTTGTGACACCCCACCGTGTACTAGGTCACCAATTGTCCTCATATCAGAATTGAGTGATGAGATTCTTGCTTCTCCATTCTTGTGATGCTTTGCTAAGAAGAACGTGTTCCATTTCCATCCAGTTTAATACAAAAGATGTAAAGTCTCCATCTTTTTAAGTGGCTGAATAGTATCCCATGGTATACATATACCACGGCTTGTTAATCCATTCCTGGGTTGGTGGGAATACAGGCTGTTTCCACGTTTTGGCAATTGTAAATTGACCTGCGATAAACAGGCTAGTGCAATGTCTATACTTCCCAAAGCAATCTACAAATTCAATGCCATCCCCATTAAAACCAACATCATACTTTCAAGACTTGGAAAAAACAATTCTTCGTTTTGTGTGGAACCAGGAACACCTCCCACCCCCCGCCGCCCTATAGCTAAGGCAATTCTTAGCAATAAAATAAAGCTGGCAGCATCAGCCTATCAGACTTTAGGCTGTACTACAAGGCCATAGTGATCTCCTGCTCTTTCATCTGGAATTCTCCACCCATTTCAACTTCTAGGGAGAGCGCAGTATTAGCTACCCACTGGATGGGCTCTGCTGGGATTGCATCCGGTACTGTGGTGTTTCACCAGCTAGTCCCCCTCCTCTAGCTCTTCCTCTCATCCTCCTCCTGTTCTTTTTTCTTCCAATCCATTGGAGATTGATTCTTTCATAAAATACAGAAACATTAGTTTATAAAATTGAATACAAAGGGAAATAAACACAAGCGCCTGAGTTGTATTGTTAGGTTTAGTAGATGTAAACTTGCTGCCAACATTTCTAAAGTTTATTCTTAATATCTATACTTATCCCTTAGGGTCTGGTGCAAAATTGAGAGCAGATCTGAGTAACACTGCTCTTGTCTACTAGATTTGATGACCATGTAATGAGCTTTCCATCTCCTTTGTGCTGGGATTGGTTTCTGCACAACAGGGAAAAGGTGGGGGAAACTTTAAAGTTTAAAGTTTGGAAAAGCTGAGCTAATGTACTTGGGAAGTCATGGGGAGATGTTGCAGATAGTGGTGACAGGCCAGTGCTTCTTGGATTGTGTCATGTCTTGTATTGGAATCACCTGGTGTTCTTGTTAAAATGCAGACTGAGGTGCGGTGGGCCAACTTGGAGCCTTGGAGTCTCCATTTCTGACAAGCTTCCAGGAGCTGCTAGTCCACGGATCATAGTTTGAGCAGTGGAAATGTAGTTAAAATGCTGGTTGAGAACATCTATATTCTCCCTCTTTCTCGCTCTCTCCCTGCCCACCTCTTTCCAATGTCAAGGTTTAGAAGAAACTTATAAACAAATTATTTGGGAGCAAAATCACTTACAGACTGGGTAGTGCCATCGTCTGTGTACATATACATTCATTTATAATGAAATTGCTTTTGCAGAAAGTCCATAATCTCCAGGTCATCTGGAACATATTTCTTCATGTCAAACATGGACAAAAATATTTTGTTGACTTTTTACTTGTGGCTGTCAAAGGGGAATATTGAATTCATATTTATAGATAACCATTTCCAAACCATACTTTATTTTTAAGTGTTGACTTTTCAACTCTAATCCATAAAATCTGAAAGGTGGTAAATAAGAGAAAATGAAATATCCAGCTAACATTTTTAAAAATAATGTGTTTCTGTGAGGGAAGTACTGGGTGGTGTTTGTTGCCTTAGGCGAAGAAGATAGCAAATGTCATTTATGAAAAAAAATATATGTACAATTGCATATCATATTCTGAGTGTGCACTGAAAGGCAATAGATATTAGTGGTTTTTACTTTTCTTGGCAAAATGGTTGAGAAGAAATCTTCAGCTTCTTATTGTCTGTGTCTTAGAAAAGAAAAATGGTGAGAACACAGAAAAGAGCTGTTCTAAGAGGCAGAGACTTATAGTGAGGTAGGATTTTTTCTAACAGTTTTTGATGCATTCACATCTGATCAAGGTTTATGCAGTAAGCAGGCATTTGATTAAAATCTGTCTTTTGATAAACATTAGCTACTCTTGCAGTGAGTGGTGAACAGGCTATCTCTTCTGAGCATTGTTCAAATACATTATTAGGGGGTTGGAACAAACACCTCTCCTGGTGGGCACATATCTCTGATGGGGACACTCTTATTTACTGTGACTCCTGGGATGATGTGATCTATGTGACAGTGAAAATGCTCAACAAGTAAGACTTGATGCTTTTTATACTTGTTCATTACTTCTACTGTCATTTAATAGGAAAAAAATTAATTGCATAGAGGAAAATAGAGATGCCTCAATCTCATTAACAAATCCAAATCTCATCAGGGAGAGAAAAGTTCTGTAAGAAAAGGTACTTAACATCAGAAGACCTGGATTTAAATTCTGGCTCATCTCCTGGCCAGTTTAGGCATCGTCACAGACCCTCAGTCTCCTTGGCTTGGAATACCGTGATGGCAAATGCATTTATAATATAGTCTTGTGAGTCCCATGTTAAAATATTCCCATGTAGACAGCATTCCTAATGAAGTGCTTCAAATTGAAAATATGCAACTAATAAACTGAATGGGAAGTATTTAAATGTTTTAGCTAATGGCATGGAATGCAAAATACCTAATTAATGTTAAATCATATTTTAAATTTTCTAAATTTTCTCTTTGAAAGCAGTAGCAAAATGTATGATCAATGCCCTCACAAAAGAATCAGACCTTCTCTTGCTGGGCACAGTGGCTCACACCTATAATCATAGCATTCTGGGAGGCCCAGGTGGGGAGATCACTTGAGCTCAGGGGTTTGCAACCAACCTGAGCAAGATGGAGATCCCATCTTTACTAAAGACAGAAAAACTATTTGGCCTTCGTGCCGGCACCTGTAGTCCCAGATATTCAGGAGGTTGAGGCAGGATTATTTGGGATCCCTTGAACCCAGGAGTTTGAGGGTTGTTTCCATGGGTATTAGGTATTTTGCATTCCATGCCATTAGTTAGAGTACCATGGGGTACTCTTTTTTCGTCTTGTCTCAAAACACAAAAAATATCAGACATCCTCTGGAACGCACACCTTGGACTCGGGAGAAATAAATGCAGAGCTTGAAGGAAATTTGTAAATATACAAAACAACTCTTGACAGATGACTATCTTGGGTATAGAAGATCTTTTTTTATAACTTCATACTTACATTCTTCCCAAACTATTAGGTCTTTTCTTTCTCTAGAAAAGATTTCAGTAAATTTTACATTACTATGCTTTTCTATCAGAAGCAATATTTATTCTTTGTTTGGGTCTGTGTTAAAAATAATTGTTAAAAACATAGAGCAAATTCCAAGGGAAATTTACATGCATGAAGTTTATAGACACTCATGTGCTACTTTTTACATATTAAATACTAGAATACTCTAGCTTGTTCATCCTGTATATATGTGGGAGTGTATATGTGTCTTTGTGTGTTATATTCTACATACTAAAAAATTCCAATATAATTAGCTGGGGTCTATAGAGGTTTTTCTCTTTGTCTCTTTTTTTCTCAAAAAAAAAAAAAGTCATTCAGGCTGAAAAGAATATAAAAGCTTGAAATTAATGCAATTACTGACCTGAATCTAGAAGCCATGGTGGCAAAAAAGAGATATGTGTGTATGTTTATTTGTTATGTATTTGTTAAGTGATGAATTAGTATTATAGATGAACTATGTAACATTGGAAAACTTTGGGATTCTCCCTCAAAAGTTGACAATATATAGCACTTTCTTGGTGAAGGGCTCACTTGTAACTTGGACATAAAATATACAGATGCAAAATATGTAACCAAAATGTGTATACCTTCATTACATTCTGAAATTTTTTTTAAAATAGAAAAAGTTGACAATATATCTTTAAAATTTCTGTTAATAGTATTGAAATGTCTATTTCAATATTCGATTTCAACTATTATTGAAATAGACAGGGGTAAACTGTCTTCAATTAGAGTCATCAGTTAGAATTCACGGCTGCATTATTTTGATATCTTATATATGGCAAGGGTCAGATTTTTGGATTTGTGTTTTGTTAAAGACCTTTATAAGCATTATCTTGGATAAAAACGCCTGTTCAATTTCCTTTCTTGGTGATCTAGATTAAACTTTGAACCTGAGACATGCTAGCTAAAAATAGGTATTGAAAAGTTTATTAAGTTTATTGCACTTAATCCATTGACCCCAGGGAAACATAGATGTTCAGATTCCCTAGGTTATATGGTAAACCTCACTGCCCACAGAGAAAATTTTCTTAATTTCCCTTCCAATTCTGATCCTAACTGCAAACAAGATAATTTATGGCACCTAGGCAACATTTTGATACTAGTATAATAAAGGAACAGCCAGCCAACTGGTCACTGTTGACAACTACTATAAATCATGAATGAATTTAAATGTTTATAGCCATGTAAAAAATTTAGATTTTTTTATCTTTATAGTTTAATTCAAAACGGGGTTAGTTCCTCTGTAAACACTACCTCCCTACTTGTGGCTTTGTTGATCAACTATAATATAGAAAGTTGAATTGCTTATTTAAATAGGTTTTATAGCTGCTAGGGATTTAAGTTATTTCCTAATGTTCTTAAAATTAGACTTTATCAATGAATGGTCACTGTTTCAGTAGTTACTAGTGAAAATTGGTTTAAAGCATGGAAAGCCCTGTGTCCATGGAGGAATGGAGTATGCTGTTGACATTTTTAAAGCTTCCTTGCTTCATTTGCCCAGTCTTCTTCTCTGAATAGGGCACCAGAAAACGTTTAAATAGAAATGAACTCTCTAAAGGCGTACGTGTCGATCGGAGGCCAGGGTCTGCTGTTTCCTCCCCTCTCTTTACCTTAAGCCCAAGTGAAGAGGTGGACAAATAGAACCTTTGTTAGAATGGATTCCTGAGATTCAAATTTGTAAGTAAATGAAATTATAAATAACTCCATGCCTTAGGAAAATTCAAGATGAATTGTGTTTTACTTATTTATAACAAAGTTATGTACTTCACAGGTGGAAGTTTTATGAGTCTCAGAAATTGTGCTCTAATTATCTCACTGCACCATAATTGAAACCAAAGTCAGCATAAAGCAGAAAGGAAGGTGAAGGCTCCTAGTGTGGCTCAACACTGAGGCTTTTGTGCATTTGGAATAAAGTTAAGTCTTCATTGGGCAAGATTTTCTTGCATCTTACAGGATGTATAGCATCGTGGCTCCCTATTCATTCAGTGCTGATACAGCCTGCCCATTATTTGGATAATCAAAAATACTCTTAGCTAAATTTCATAGATTTCCAAGTGCTACCAAACTACTGATGCATCATTGAGCATCACTGTTTTCTTACAAAGACATAGTTGATCTTACTTATCAGCCATCATTTTCTCCCTTTGGTACCACCTCTTTTCTCCCTACCTGTGGGTGATCGTTATACTATTGCCTCCCACCTCCTCATTCTAGAACTTGCTTTATCAATTAAAGATTCTCTTGCATCTTTCATTTTTCTTTCTCTGCTGGATTCTTTCTTTTAACATATAGATAAAATCTTCCAATCATGATTTTTTTTGTGGAAATCCAAACAAAACAATTAACGTGCAGATAAAAACTTGCCTCCTTAACTCTTGTACTCTTCCCTAAAAAAATGTAAAAGAGAACTTATTCTGTTTGTTTGATAGGCTAATAACTGTAGCACTCATAACTACTTGATGAGATTAACACACTCATATTTCCAGCAGGTTTTGGGGATCACTGCTTAGGGATTGGACTTTTGGCTTTGTTTCAATGTTATTTTTAATTCTTTAGGATATTATTTCCTGAAATGACAAGTGATAAACTTTGATGTTTCTTCTTTCTTTCTCTTTATTTCTTTCTAAAAATATTTTCATATTACATTTTGCTCAGGTTGCAAGTAGGCAAAGTTTAATTATATATCCATCATTTCTGTCCTTTGGAAGGCATTTTATTTATATTTTGTGTAAATAAAAATTATCCATTCTCACTGGCATCTTCCAAATTGAAAACTTTCCTTTTTCTATCATGTTTTTAAATGTGTGCTGTAGAAAAAACTGATGCCCTTTAGCTCTCTTTTTTAAGAAGTGTGGTAGAGGATGATTCATCAAATTGAGGAAGGTTTGCGGTAGGTATGATTTATGTGAGAAACATCAGTTGATTTTTATCACCTCTTGGAGCAAATACATTTGTTTTTCTTCTTTTAAGAGAAGCATTATATATATATATAAAATAATATATACAATGTTATATTATGTATAATATATTCTAGTTATAAAATATTACATATATTTGCAATGTAACATAATGTATATATTATAAAATATTACATATATTTGTAATATAATATTGTATAAATTATATATCTGGAATATTGACACTACTCTAAATGGAAGACATTTTAAAACATCTTTCCCCCCAAAAAACCATTGCTTTCCCATTATTTTTATCTGTCATTTGTAATTTAAATTTCATGAAGGAATGGGGTTATAACTCATATTATTTGTTCTTTAGTGCAGTTTCAGGAAAAACTACTGCCTTAATATATGTGCATACAACAAGCTGTTTTAGTAATTTCTTCATTTACCACAAACTTACATACTTTGGCAATCATTTCTTCTTTAAAAGGTGTTTATGACAAAATTTATGATATACATAAATGATTTAAAGTGTGTATACATACACTTTAAACTATACAGTTTGCATAGAAATAGGCAAGCACTCTGCGCTTACCACCTGCTGGTTAAGAAATAGAACATTATCACAACTTAGTAAGTATTCCATGCCCCTCCCCAATCACTTTTGTCTTTTCTACTCCATGGAAATAATCTCTATACTGAATCTGAATTTTCTGTAAATTGCTTCTATGGTTTTATTTATAGCTTTACTTATGTATCCAAAAGCAATATTTTGTGAGATTTTAACTTTTTCTTGAACTTTATTTACTTTATTTATTTTATAATGGTATTTAATTATTTTAAGACGTTTTATGTAGTGTTCTGTGTCACATTCACCCGTGCTGATGCCGGTAGTATAGTTCACTTATTTTCTGTGTGCCAGTACATTTTATTAAATGAATACATGGGCTGTATTTATCTAATCTACCTATAGCAGGAATTGGAGCTGCTATTCTTACATTTTCGATGACTAATATTGCTTATATGAATATTCTTGTCAATGTCTCCTGGACAACATGATGGCTGTGTTAATTTACATTCCCACTGGCAGTGTATGAGTTCCCTCTTCTCTGTGTCCTTACTAGCATTTGTTTGTGTTGGTTTTGAGAACAGCCATCTTCACTATGGTAAGATGACATCTCATTGTGATTTCCAGTAATATTTCCCTGATGATAAATGATGCTGAGAATTTTTTCCATATATCTGTTGACCTTTGTATGTCTTCATTTGAGAAATGCCAATTTGGATCAGCCTATTTTCAAGTTGAATTATTTGTGTTTTTAAGGGTTGTATGTTGGATTGGAATGGATACATCATAAGATATACACATGTCTAACCCTACTAGAAAATTCCAAACTACTTTCTAAATAACCAAATTCTATCCATTTTATTTTATTTTAGTTTTTTAGAGACAGAGTATCACTTTATTGCGCTCTGTAGAGTGATGTGGGATTACAGCTCACAACAACCTTCAATTCTTGGACTTAGGTGATTCTCTTGCCGCAGCCTCCCGAGTAGCTGGAACTACAGGTGCCCACCACATTGTCCAGCTGTTTTTTGTTGCACTTCAGCTGGGGCTGGGTTCAAACCCACCACCCTCGGTATATGGGGCCAGTGCCCTACTCCCTGAGCCACAGCCACCGCCCAATTCTATCCTTTTTATGATTGAATACTATAACATTGTATAAGTGGACCACATCTTCTTTCTCCATTAATTAATGGGCACTTAGGTTGATTTAATATGTTGGCTATTGTGAATAGAGCAGCAAATAACATGGGGGTGAATCCTGCAGGGAGATTGCTGGATCATACAGTAGTTCTATTTTTATTTTTTTGAGGAACCACCATGCTGTTTTCCATAATGGCTGTGTTAATTTACAGTCCCACCAGCAGTGTATGAGTTCCCTTTTCTCTGTGTCCTTCCTAGCATTTGTGTTGGTTTTGAGAACAGCCATCTTCACTATGGTAAGAAGACATCTCATTGTGATTTTTCAGTAACATTTCCCTGATGATAAGTGATGCTGAGAATTTTTTCCATATACCCGCTGACCCTTTGTACGTCTTCATTTGAGAAATGCCAATTTAGATCATTTGCCTAGTTTTGAGTTAAATTATTTATGTTCTTGCTATTGAGTTGTTTGAGTTCCTTATATATTTTGTTTGTTAATCTCTTGCTGGATGGAAATTTTGAAAGTATTTTCTCCATTCTACGTGTTGTCTCTTCTTTCCATTGATGTTTCCTTACTGTAGAACTTTCTTGCTTTATAATCTCATTTGTCAATGTTACGTTTGTTGCCTGGGCTTTTGAGGTCTTACCTAAACAATCTTTGCCCAGGCCAGTGTCCTGAAGTAATTTCTCCCAGTGTTTTTTTTTTTGTCCTAGTAGTTTTGTAATATAAGGCTTACATTTGGGTCTTTAATACATTTTGATTAGGTTTTTGTGCACGTTGATAGGAGTTCAGTTTTATTCTTCTGCATATGGATACCAGTTTTTTCTTGGCAATATTTATTGAAGGGACTGTCCTTTTTCCAATGTATGTTCTTGGTACTTCTGTTGAAAGTGATTTATTTCTGGGTTGTGTTTTCCGTTCCATTGGTCTGTCTGTTTTCACGCTAGTACCATATTGTTGTGGTCACTAGACATTTGTAGTGTATTTTTAAGTCATTGTGATAACTCCAGCTTTGTTCTCTTGGTCAGGATTGCTTTGGCTATTTGGGGTCTTTTGTAGTTCCCTCAACATGTTAGGAGTTTTTTTTCTATTTCTGGGTAAAAAGTAATCAGTGTTTTGATAGGGGTTGCATTGAATCTATAAATCACTTAGGTAGTATGGATATTCTGAAGTATTAATTCTTCTGATGAATGAACAAGGGATCTCTTTTTTAAAATCCCTTTTTGTATTCCCATTGGTATTTTGTAATTTTTATTGTAGAGCTATTTCTTTTCTTTGGTTAGATTTATTCCTGGGTATTTTATGGTTTTTTCAGCTATTGTAAATGAGACAGCATTCTCTTTTCTTTTCTTTCTTTTTTTTTTTTTTGAGACAGAGTTTCACTCTATCATCTTGGTTAGAGTGCTGTGGTATCATAGCTCACAGCAGCCTCAAACCTTTGGGCTCAAGACATTCTCTTGCCTCAGCCTCCCGAGTAGCTGAGACTACAGACATGGGCCCACTACAAGTGACTGGTTTTACTTTTAGAGATAGGGTCTTGCTCTTACTCAAGGTAGTCTTGAACTCCTGATCACAAGCAATTCACCCACCTCAGCCTCCCAGAATGCTAGGATTATAGACATGTGCCACCCAGCCTGGCCAAGATTGCATTCTTGATTTCTTTCTTTTTTTTTTTTCCCAGATCGTCTGCTGTTGGTGTATGGAAATGCTGGTGATTTTTGTATGTTAATTTTGCATCCTACAACTTCAATATATTTGTTTATCAGTTGTAACAGTTTTTTGGTGGATTCTTAGGTTTTCTAAGTACAGGACCATGTTTTCACAGTCTGTTTCTTTTACGGTAACATTTTGTGTATGTTGATTAAGAAATTCTTTCTTTTCATAAGTTCATAAAGCATTCAGTTATGATTTTTTAATGTTGTTTATAAAGTCAAGATATGTTTTCATTTCTTTCTATATGGATATCCAGTTTTCATCATCACTCATTGATTAGTCCATCTATTTCCCACCCGTCTGCAATGCCTGCTTTGCTATGAATCAAGTTTTCTTTTATGTTCATATTTATTTCTGTACTCTATTCTGTTCTATTCTGTTATCTGAATCTGGAAAAAAATAAGTATAGTTGTATATAACAATCTTAGTATTTGGTTCATTTTTTTCTTCTTCTAGAGCATCTATGTTTTGAAGGCCTTTTGCTCTTTTAATTTTTTTTGCAGTTTTTGGCTGGGGCGCGGTTTGAACACGCCACCTCTGGTATATGGGGCCAGTGCCCTACTCCTTTGAGCCAGAGGTGCTGCCCGAAGGCCTTTTACTCTTATATTATACATTATAGAATCTATACATTATAGAATCAGCTAATCAAAAGAAAAGAAAACTCCTGTGAATATTTTGGTTGGAATTATATGGAATCTGATTTCAATTTGGGGAGAACTCACATCTTTCTGATATTGAATCTTCTTACCTAACAGATTATATAACTATTGATTTAGATTTTCTTTAGCATCTTTCAATACAGTTTTTGAATTTCTTTGTAAAGGAATTGTACTAAAATTAATCCCAACTTTTAAAATCATGTATGATTCTCAAAATGTTTTCAGATATTAACATTGAAAATTATGTATTTTATTTCAGTATTATTTGACTTGGACCCCCTCCAAATAAAATAAATATAGTTGCTGACAGTAAATAAACAATTAGTCAATTGGGAAGGAGCCAATTTCTCCCTCCTCTCTGTAGGGCAAATGTTGTTCTTCCTATTGTTGACGGATCTTGAGAATCATTCATCGAGTTGATTATCACTTGCATTCCCCGTGCCAATGGCATGGCTAATTATTTAGAATGCAGGTGTTTTTCCGGGTAATTATAGTTAGTTGTATATGCAATTATCTTCTCTGAAATGGGTGTCATATGCAGTGCAAATACCTATCATTATAGAATATAATAAATAGCTAATGCATTTTATTTTGGCTGACGCTCCCTACATATAATTCTCTGGCTTACCATCGTAATGATGTGACTCTCAGTGTTGAGTTCTCTTAAAGTTTACTAATTTCTTTCATTTACATTATTTCATTTGGGTATCCCAACAACATTTTCAAGGCAAGCATGTGTTACCATTTTAATTTTGAATAGGAAGAAATTGAAACTTAGAAAGAGTAAATAACTTGTAAAAGATCACACAAATGTTATCCAGCAGAGGTGAGCTCCAAACTCAGATATGTTGAACTCAGAACTGATGTTCTTGCCTCTAGAACGTCAGCGTTGTTAGTAGTAAAGATTGGGAGACTGTAGGCTAAATAGAGCCTCTGACCTTTTTTATAATTTTTATTCAGATTAACTAACAGGAAAGCCTTAAGTAGGGCTTGCAGGTTGTAGTCATGAGAGGCTTCCTGCCTATATCTTCTATTATACCCAGCCCAGTTTGCACCTCCTGACCTTTCTAGTCTTTGTGGGCATTTGAGTTTGTGACTTCTGTCCTAGACAAAGTAGGGCTTTCCCTGTAGTATATGTGCAGTTTTTGCTTCCTTTAATTCTTTTCTACCTTATTTTGTTCTATCACCAGAGAAATCATTTAGAGACTGCTTTGCAATTCTATTACAGGAAGAAAGATGAAGTATTATTCTCCCAACAATAGGCTCCAGAACACATAGTACAATGCCTTGCACTCAGTGTGTGCTCACTAAATGTTAATTGATAATGAAAAAAGATTTAAATCTTCCTCTAAATAATAAAATTTCATAGTTAGCTGTAAAAATCTAATTTTGTTGAAATCGCTCTACCTTGTTGTAAGAAAAAGTGGCTAAATTCAACAGATAAAACATTATCAAACTTGCCCTGTGCTGGGTACTATGTAGAATTTTATAAAATTACTTATTGGGAAAGGTTTGGAGTTTGTAGCTACTATTTGTCAAAGAGATTTATAAAATATATGCATCAGAAAGTTCTTCGTGTGAAATATTTTTGACCTGCGTGTTATTACATTGGATGTCATCACTTTCTTCCACATGCAGCAGTTCTCTTTGCCCTCTTTTTTGTAGAATTCCTTTAATACTCTTTACTAGAGCAACATTTGTTCCCCTAGATTTGTACGTGTTCCAGTAGTGTCCATTGTTTCACTTAGCACCAAAGACTTGAGCTTCAATTAAGAGGAGGGATTTTCGATGACACGATGTTTTATTATCTCCAGAAAGGTAGGATGTTTTTATTCATTCCCCTCCTTCAAGGTTGGCTTTTGAATTCTGAGCAGTGGAATTCAATAGGATCCATTCTTAATTTGTAGGAAGCTCTGTTTTATTTGGAATTTAAAAAGGAAGCTCTGTTAGGTGAAACTGCAGCACGCGTCCTTTTTAATGTAAGTCCATGTATTAATCAAAACAGCTGTGAGGGTTACTAGATAGACGGCAACACCAGGTGGCAAGGAAACGTCTTCCTCATTACAATTAATACCGATGAGTTGCAGAGACCTCCTCTCCGTGATGGCCTTTCTCCATGGGCATCCCCACTTGGTGGTAGGGAAAATGAGTCTGGGCTGTGTGAAACTATTTCAGCATCACCCTGAGCTTAATAGAGCCGTCTTTCATTGCCTGTTAACAAGCTGTGCTGCTGCCATAAAATGTTCAAGCTGACAAATGCTGTCAAAGCTCTTTCCATGTAAGATTTTCTGCTGTATTTAACATGTTAACTTTTATTTTAATGATGCCAAAACACATATCAGTTGTTGTCTGTGCTACATACAATGTGGTCTCTGAAGTCATTCTGTTAGCCAGAAAGTATACAGTGTCCCATTCCATCCACCATTAATGGTAGAATTCTTCAATTAAAAGCTGTGGAGTCATGACGACTTGTAACGATTCACTTTATCCCAAAGTTAAATAGATATACATACCTGATGTGAAATTGTTGAGTTTGTTTACTTTGATTTTTAGTGAATTACATTAGACATGGATTTAACATAGAGACTAAAATGCAAGCTAGGAATGATTAGAAGGCTTTTTTTTTAAATGAGATGTCCATATGTGATTCAGCGTTTAAGTTTATACAAGTTGATATACTTGTATTATTTAATTCTAATCTAATCTACCAGTACCACTACTGTGATTACTAATTAAAACATGCATTATGCTGATCTGTGCCAGGCTGTGTTCTGAGTGCTTCATATATATTTACTCATTTAATTTTCAGAATAATCCTATTTATTAGGTGTCATTGTCCTCACTTATAGAGTTTAAAAAAAAAAGAGGCACAAGAGATCCAATACTTTGTCCAAGGCCATATAGACAGGTTATGATAGAGCCTTTATAAAAACCCAGATCATCTGTTTCCAAAAATGTGACCTCTTAACGAAAATTAACGCATCAAATCAAAGGAAGTGACATCAGTACACCCTTGGTATTGAAAGGGAGCAAAGTGAATGTCTGCCTATCTGATGGAGATGTTTATGTTGTTAACAAAGAGAACAGGTTTTTCTACAAATGTAAATTAGAATCACAGAGTTTTGATTGCTCTTCTGGTCACGTTTTTTCCAAGTCTGCAACTGGAGAACAATTGGAGCAGGAAGAGTAGATGTTTCCAGGGTCTGCTTTGCTTTTTCTTACCAGACTTTTCAACTCTCCAAGTACTGCTACAGCCTGCAACTTCAGGTGGTGCTAAATTCCCAGGAGAATTACATTCACTTGCTGCCCCTAATAATCATAGAGCACCCCCTTGGAAAGGACTCACTCAGAGCCTTTTTTGTTTGTTTGTTTTTTGCTGCTAGATTAAACTTTAATATTTTATAATATTATGAGGAAGCTACTGACTTTAAGAATTGGGATTCATGTTTTTTTTTCCTTTTCCCTTCTTTATAAATCAGCAAGTAACAAAAAGAGTGATTCTAACTGCAGCGTCATTATCCCCAGTGAGTTGAATATGGGCATTATAATTCACCAGCAGTTGATGACTGAATGGATTTAAAGGAAGATGAAAAAGTAGATCTTAAAGATAAATTACAAATGTCAATATTTATTCAATGAGATACATATGGCACTGAAATTTGTGACAGGCAGCCAGACTGAGGAAACTTTCTTGAGAACATCAGGGAGTTTGGATTTTTCTCTTCATCCTAATCAGTTTCTGTCCCTCCTGTTCTGATTTGTGCCCTCGCTGAGTCTCGTTACAGGTTTTGGGTCGACCTCTGGAAATGGCTCTGTGGTTTCTAGGCAGTGATTTCTGCCCCAGCTGAATTTTAGAACATGAAGATCATTCATCTCTATCCTAGAAGGATGATTCACATATGTATGTTCTAGAAAGCAAGCTAAGATGAAAAATTTGCTACTTTATTAATTAGGGCCCTTTAACATTTTATAGTCTCAAGCTTAATCATTTGCTTGTTTGAACTAAAGTCATCTTCCTTAATCACCATCATTAGTGGCTGTCCATGAATGATTATCTCTGAATTTTATAAGCATGTTATTATTTAATGCATTTTACATTTCCCATTAGGAATTAGATTTCATCCAATATTTTACTATACCAATATATTTTCCTAAAGCATAAGATTAACTGTGGAAATGGACTACCTCCATCTTCCTGCTACTCTCCGTGGTTCTCTAATATTCGCATTGAAATGGTGTTTGGGAGACATAGAGAGCAGTTGGATGAGGTAACTGAGTTAGACTTGGTATTGTTTTATAGTTTAAGTTTTCTGGGTGATTTCAAAGTGTTTACACCCCAAAGATGAGAACTGGCTCTACTCTTGAAAGTGATGAACAACTTGCTCCCAGTCTTTTGGAAATAGCTCATTACACACTGGCAATCATTTAAAACAGGTGTCCTCAAACTTCTTAAACAGGGGGCCAATTCACTGTCCCTCAGACCATTGGAGGGCCGGACTATAGTTTAAAAAAAAAAAACTATGAACAAATTCCTATGCACATTGCACATATCTTATTTTGAAGTAAAAAACAAAAGGGGAACAAATACAATTCACACCAACTCATGTGGCCCGCGGGCCGTAGTTTGAGGACCCCTGATTTAAAACTTCTCCCTTATACCTAGCAACGTGAACTGATGTTCACTCGTTCCTAGTTATGATCTTTAAGATGAAGCAAATCTCTTCTTTCTCTACAATACCTGGAGCTGTCTTAATATTCCTCCTGACGATACTTACACACATGGGCTCGTGTCACCATTTCCCATATTACATAATTTGAAAACCTTTCATGATCATGACTCTCTTTTCCTCTGCATGGAGAAATATACACCACATTCCATAAAGAAAGAACATGTCATCTACACAGGTAGCACTTTCTGGTTTACCCAGTGCTTCCTATGTGTTAGTGTCTGGTTTTATCTTCATGCCTACCCCAGCAAACACAGACTTCTCATTGTGTGCTCACTTAATGTCCTTCTGAATATTTCAGAAGCTCTAGGCAGGCAAGGACTGGTCTTGTTTCCTGTTATATACCTAGTCCTGTAGACAGTGCTTGGTAAACTATTGAATGAGTGGCCCTCCAAACCCTACCCTGTGGTTGGAAACTGACAATGAATTGTCATTAATTGTTGAAATGCATTTCAGAGATGGAGAGATTGGTCAGTTTTGCATAATGCTCAGCAAAAAAAGGTTTTACAGGTTCTACCTTCATGTATGTTTGTGTTGTTTGTGAATTTTAGCTGCTTGTAATTTTTCCTGGGCTTGCAGTGACTGTCAGAATGTTCTGCACAGTCAAGGCAATAATATTTTAGTCAAATACATTCTTACATCAATAACCTTTGGTTTTTGCAATTTATGAAGTTGGAAGTTTATGAACATTACTTTTGAAAGGAATATTAATCCAAATGGATAAATGAGTCATCATATTAAAATGGCTGTTGGAAAATTAGAATTAGGCACATCAGTAAAAAATGTTTATTGGATAAATGTGCTAATCTGTGGTTTAGTTAATAATAATTCATTTGAAAACAAATGTCTTTTTTTTTTAAAGCCTGTAATGTGTTGCGTATTTTCAAGGTTCTTGAGATGCAGTATTGAGAAAGTCTATACTTTCATGGGTCTGATATCTTTCCTGGGTGACACAGGCAACGGATAATTAAATAAATAAGGCAGATAATGGAATTCTTGATAACGATAAGTGACAGTTATATGCAGAGTAATGTGCTAAAGAATAAAACAGTGAGGAGGGTGCGCCATGCAAGGTGCTAATTATTTCAGCTGATGGGAGGAAGTGCAGGAGTCTGGAGGGACAGACGTCTTGGTATGCCCAGGGGATGTAAAATTAGGTGAGCTGCACAAGCTTGGTGGCTGTAGTTTGGGGATGGGATTGAAAGCACATAGACCTCGTCACGAAGTCGTGAAGGGCCACAGTGAAGTATTTGGCAGATTTTTAAAGGAGATTCTTCAGGCTGGGTGGAGAGTGGATGTGTAGGGCCACGAGGGTATGCTGGGAGGCCCTTAGGAGACGTTGGAAGTCAGCCACCAGAGAAATGATGGTGGCTTTGACTACCAGCACGGTGGTAATGGTCATGAAGAGACATGGATGGATTTGAGTCTGACTGAGGGGTTGGACCAGACGATGTAGCAGGGAAAGAGGGAATGGAGATGGTACTCAAGTAGAATGGCAGGAAGTTAAGGGGAGAGCTCACTAAATTTTGTTCCTGACATTTTCAGTGCTCTTTTAAAAATATATATGGATATTGTAGTTTGCGATATGATATTTCTACTTTGAAGTAAAACCATACAGGCAGGCAATTTAGAAATTCGTGCCGGAAGTCCTAAAAATGTCTTAGGACTTTTCATATCCTAAATCTTAGCGGCGTTCTCCTTTATGAATGTGCAGAATAAGGTGGATGCTGGCCAGTGAGACGCATTGGATGTTTTTTCTTCCACGGGTCTCCCTTACCTCTACTTAATCCTCTAAAAATACAAATATATCTGATACTTGCGGTTCCTCCGTTCTGTGAAATGATACCACCCTTTTCTGCCACTGGCCAGCATTGGACCTGCATATCTATAAATTTATTTAGATTCCTAAATAGTGCAAGGCTTCACAAAGAGAAGACAGTCCATGTACATAACCTGGAATAATTTGGCTGGGAAATTAAAGGACGTAGAGTGTGCGGATCAAGTTTATTAACACATTCATTGGGAGGGGCTGACTCCCATGGGTTCTGTGTGCTTACAGAGGGTCCCATCTGCTCGGCTCTTGGCCAGAGATCATTGCGCCTTTGAGCATTGAAACATTTTATTGCAAATGCCCAGTGTTTCATAATTGGTTTATGGTACCTGGGATACTCACCAGTAACATTGTTAATTAGGACCCATATAAGTGGCAATTATTATAGAACTCTGGTACCTCCTTGTTATTAATGTATTCAGATGATCATAAAAGCTAACACATTTCTTTCTAGGATTTTTTCCCTTTTGTGCATCATGTTGATTTTATAACTCAGAGATACCTTTTCCATAGCATCAAACTACTCAGCCCAGCATGCAGAGACCCTTTTAGTGCTTTCCTAGGATCTCTTGTAGAATTATCATCCCTTCCTCTCTGAGAAGACCTCTCTTTGCCAGCTGAATGAGACTACCTCACATTTCCTTAAGATGCTTTGTTTTCCCCTTTTAGCACCTTTGCTCCTTGGTTTATTTCTGTGGAATTACCTTTCTGCATCCCTAATCCCGCCTGTCACACATTCTCCTCTTTCAAATGCTTGCCTAATGCTCCTTCTTTTGATCTACTCATATTTTCTTTGTTCCTCTCTTTTGATATTTGACTTCTTACCTCCTCTCTTCACTCTACATCTGAAGGGTTTTATTGCCTCTTCCATGTACCCTCTTCAAATTCCTTCTGTGTCCGCAGAGTGCCTTACACATAGGATGTTCCCAATTAGGGTCTGATGATTTTGATTCGTAATGTTTAACTATGATCTAAACATAAGCAACAGGAAAAAAAATAATTACAGGGCAAATTGTGGAAATAATCTACCCAGAGGAATGCTCCTGCATTTCCCACTTCCCTCGTCTCACCCCCAGAGGGATCAAGTCCATTTTAACTTTTAAATTTTTTGCTGTTCTCCAGTGGGGAAACTGGCCCAGCCTCTTTATTTTCTGAGCAGAAAATAACCAAGGAGAGGAATGTCCTGGAAAGTGGGCTGGGCCAGGAGAGGCCAGGTGCATCTCCAGCAGGGCTGACCCTATAAACCCCAGGGGACTTGTTACACCCCAGGGCAGACTTTTTTGGGAATTATATTGTTTCCCTTTGAATTTTTCAAAGACTGTCAGCTGTTTTCTTCCCTATCTCCCTTGAGGACAGCCAGTTAATCT
Source organism: Perodicticus potto (assembly GCA_963574655.1). Taxonomy (NCBI): domain Eukaryota; kingdom Metazoa; phylum Chordata; class Mammalia; order Primates; family Lorisidae; genus Perodicticus; species Perodicticus potto. The sequence goes on along the minus strand of CAUYRH010067074.1, from coordinate 36,768 downwards.
AAGATTATCCTGACAGCCCCTATTTTCCAGGTTTCTGGTTTCGTCAATAAAATAGGTTACATCTTTTCTGAGCCCCATTACCTCCTCCATAACCTGGCTCTCTTGATCCATATTGTGGCCGACTCTTTATACAGCCTTCCCCAGCTATTTTTGGCTGTGTTCCCACATTCTATTCTCACTGTTGGATAAGACCATTTAATTTAGTAGTTGCTGAGATTGTAAGAGCTTCATAATCCCTGAACCTGTGTATGGAGTATTCACCGTGTTGCTCTTCTGGTTACTACCAATGATTAGTCCAATGAGCCAAATGACCAGTGGCATCACTCAGAATTACTAATTCTTTACCACCTTTACTTTCCAAGTACTAATGGTAAGCTGATTTGTTTTACTTGTTATGAAAGGTTATATTCTAGAAATGTGGGAAAAGTTAAGAAGACTCTTACTTCTTTTATACTATAGATGGTGTTTATAACATGGGCTTTAAGTACCCCAATGGAGGGTGCAGAAGATAACCTGTTCTTTTTATGTTATTATGCCTTTTTATTTCTATTTGTGTACATTTTTAAAAGTACATGGAATATTAGCACATTTCATATTAACCTTTCATCTACATAATGTATAAATGTGCATCCATTGATACTGTGGGCTCCAAATGATTTCACTAAAAAACTTATGTGATCAAAAAATTTGGCTCACTGCTTTTCAGAGCATTGTGTCTGGAGCCAAACTTGAGCTTCCTGCCTTTTGTCCTACATGTTTTACTAATTGTATGACATTGGATGAGCTCCTTAGTCTTTCAGAGACGTATTATTCTCACCTGCAAATTGAAAGCAAAACTATTGCATAGCATTGTTAAGAGCGTTCAGTGACATGGTATACATGAAGAAGTTAGCAAGTACCTGGCTCATAGTCTGTACTATGTGTTACTATGGTCATTCTTCGTTATTGTTGATGTCATCATTGCCTCTGTTCTTGTTGTTAAATTGTGTTGTCGCATTATCCCAGTATTTTGCCACCCTTTTATGACATCAGGGGAACTGAGCCAGTCTACCTGCCAAGAAAGAAGCATCTCATACCAAATACATTAACAAAGTGAGTGAATAAAAATTTAAAACATTTTCATTTATATGCATACACTTCTTCCCATCTTAACATGAAGACTAGGAATACATTTTGTAATATATTTCCATATTATTTAAGAGTAGTTCATCAGAGATTCAAAAAAGCAATGAATCCATAATGCTGATGATGGGGCTATTTTGGTGGTAAAGTTATCAAAGAAGGATTTTCTTTGGTATTTTTGAAATTAAACTTTTGAACATAGTGTTTATGGTAAGCCTACTTTTTATTAAATGTTGCCACACCTCCTATGGTTTTAAAGTGATGTCCCGGAATAAGTTTTCTTAAAGAATAAAAAACTTACTATGCATTTATCTGGTATATTCACTGAGATCTGCATATGTAAGAGAATTCTTCAGCGAGGTAAAGAAAAGTTCACCATGGTTTGCCAGATTGGGTCATGTGGAATTTATAAGAATGGACTGACCAGCATGCCCTTTTAAAATTCCACAGTTAATCTCTTTATTGAAAGCTGCTGGGCTAGTTGATTAAGAAAGCCTTATGGGATGACTGCTTTTAGTGTCATACAAATGAAGCTGAATTGTTGCTAAGTAAATGACTATAGATCAAAGTGCTTTGTGGTCAGAGTACTGCAGTTAATTTTTTTTTTCATTAAGTTTTAAAGAGAAGGTGAAGGGTTGAAGAATGAAACACACCAAAGTTGACATCTATGATGTCCGGTTGACATTCATGCACTTCCTTAGGCATCTCATCTCAGTGATTAGGCAAACAGTGCAGCAAAGCATAAATGGATACAGGGAAAGCTGGATCAATTAATACTTGTTTCCTATTTATAATTGCCCAGATAGTTCCCAGCCAGTAAGAAATCAGTAGACATGTAGAGAAAACTTCAAGTGCTCCCAGGGAAACCTAAGCAGTACATTGGCTGAATTCTCCATACTTTCAATCTTCTGTTTTCATATACACCTGAGCATGTGTTTGTAGGCTGGTAGATGAGTTTCCCTGTGACGTTATTGGTCCTGTAGAATGATATTTTTGCCTTTTGTGTCTCCCTGAAGTGTAGAACATATCTCTTTTGTTGTCCCAGTGCCTGCAGCAGCATATGAATGAATTTGGGTGGAATAAATGAATACATGAATGTATGTTGTGCTGGATTTCGATGACAATAAGGAAAGAAATAAGAAAAAAGCAACATAAGAATGAAAATGGAAATTGAATCTATCATAAGAATTCTATGTGGATTTTAGTTCCATAGTTTGAGTTTACTTATTTTGAGAAGTTGAGGCATTGCTATGTTGGAATTTGTTTCTGTATGGTGTGGTAGCGGTGTCCAACTTGCAGTCCATCGGCTTCTTGAAGGTTATTTGAGGCCTGTTTTCCTTATCTGTGGTGCTGGACTTCGTGAAAATTATGCACAGATCTTTTCTTCTGGTTGTCAGCTTTTGTTCGTGTTTTTGTTTTTAATGTGTGGCCTAAAACAACTTCTATTCTTCCATTGTGAAATGGAAAAAGAAAAGGTTGGACACCCTGAAAGCATTACGTAGCTATATTTAGTGATATGGTTTATAACTAAAAATATCATATACTGGGCATCTTCACTTGTCTGTCTTTGCTGCATTATCATAATTGTCAACACTTTCGATTTATCCATTTGCTTGGTTGGTCATAGATTGATGGTGAATTAAAATTAATTTATTATCTTTGATTTTCCACTGGTGATAAAGACTGTGACTAAAAAGGATAGAAATTACATAGATAGTAATTATTAGTTACTTGGTGATGTTCTTTTTGAACATGTAGAGGAAGGGAATTTCCAGATGCATCAAATTGAACCAAATAAGAGCCCAGGACACATTTTTATGATGGTGGATGTACACTAAGTGAACTCTTTATTAGTGAACTAACTTAGGACATGGCCTCATGTTTCCTTACATAAAATAAGTGACCTAAATTTGGGATTATCTATGCTGACTCAGTGGGACACGAAGAAATAATGTCATCATGCCTGTCCATCTTCAAGTTTTGTGCTTTTTTTTTTTTTAGTTCAAGTGTCTACGTGATGTTGTTTCATGAAGTTGCAAATGCATTAGCAAGTACTCTGGGCTGTGAATGAGTACTCCCATCATAAACCCGGTGGTGAGAGACATGACTTTAGCTTTAAGGCTTTAGTATTACAGTGGATAAGGAGATGGTCTCCTAATTGTTGTTTTCGTAGGGGAAGGGGGGAACCAATGCTTATTACTAATTGCCAGAGGTGTCCCAACATAAGAGTCCAGTATTCCCCCATATGATGGCATAACCTAACAGAAGCCAATACAGAAGTATTCCTTTCTTCTTCTTTGGAAATGCTGCTCTTGCTATTGTAGAATTCTAAACCTTTGCATCCTACAGCCTGGAACCTTTGATCTTCATTTTTTATTTCTGTAACTGTATCTTCAGCCCTCTGATGCACTCAAGGCTCACTCCAGTGAGGAATGATTACATGAAAGTAGGCTATGCTCTCGGTGACTGTGTCCTGCCAGAAACTTCCCCAGGAGGACAGTAGGGCAGCCTGTCCAATATCTTTATGAAACATGAGTCATACTGAGATGTATCAGGCAAGAAAGCAAGGTCCCACGGATAAACAAACCTATGTGGCCAGAGCCGTAGGCTCTTCTTTGTAGGATGCACAACACCCTGCAAGTAAGGGTTGTGAGCTCTCCTGCAGTCTCAAAGCTCAGTGACAGTGTAATCCAGCATTTGTACAACTTTTTTTGACCATGGAGCAGTTTGGTGGGAAACATTTCTTGTGAATGATACAAAAAAGGAACTTGGATTACAGACCCAGGCAGGTGAATGAAGAGTCTTGTGTGTTTTCTTTAGCTGGTAAGTACTGATTATCAGCCAATAGGAACAGTCTGTGGTTTGTTTTTCTAGTTGCAAGTAAATTGCAAATTAATACTCAAACCCAACATTACTAGTGACAGACTATTACAAACTCAAATTTTAGAATTAAGAAGAACTTAAATGTTTTGCAAAGTAGTGATTTTTTTTTAATTTCAACTTAATATAAAGGTATACATTTTTAGGTTACAATGTTCTCCTTGCCAAGATAAAGTTCAAGTTGCAGAAGAACCCTTTACCTGAGGGATGTGCTGAATACCTGTGCACATTCGGTGAGAGCCCTGCCAAACGGCCTCTCTCCCCTCTCCAATCACCCTCCCTACTACCCCACCCTTGATAGCAAGTAGGGAATTTTTATAGTAGATAGAATGGCTTTATAATTAGGTAAGAGTTGTAGGCTTCTTTTTCAACATTTCATTTTTCAGTCTTTCTACTCCTCTGCCCCCCTATTTGCATGATTTATTTGTATGTACAGATTTTGTTCACAGCTGAAGAGGATGAGGTTAATTGTTACCGTGCCTCTGATTAAAGTGCAAGGCACTTCCTAGCAGTGGTGTTCACACGATCTGATCAAGCATTTTACTCTGTGACACCCAGAAACAGTTTCAGAAACAAAAAACAAAACTGCACCTTCCTTTTCTGATCAAAGAGTTTTAGGAAGGATTTTTGTCTCCTAGGGATGTTTTTTGATAGATTGAAAAATATGAAGTTAACCAGATTTCAGCTGGATAAAACATTCTGTCATAGTAACTTTTTATTTTTTTTCTGCTAGCAGTAAAGAAATCCTATACAAATTTAATGAATAGAAGCTGGAATCACATTTCTTCTTAGTTTGGTCTTTTATTTCCTCCCTTAGGCTTAGTATAAATGAATAAAGTCACAAATACAGGGGGGATTTTATTTTCCTCCATGAGGAAATAGGTCACTAATGTCACCATTTCATGTCCGAAATAACATTCTGCTTGAATATGCTTCTAAGTCAGACACCATCAAAGCATTAGCCCCAATTTTGCAGTGACTGAGTCCTTGGAGGAGTAATCTGATGAGATGTTAAATTACCTTTGCTCTACGTGTTATATTCTTGGTATAAACATAATTTTGGTCTTTGTGCCATCAGGAAGGAAATGAATACAGTCTCATCTAACTTGCATTGATAATTGCTTGTGTGTTGACCTGTGTTTTCTGAGACCATGTTAACTTTTTCCCCCATAGAAGTTACTAAGTTGTGCCATTGATAAACATGATATGAAAGAGATTTTCAAGAATCTATCCTATTTTAAATACTAATTAGTTTCAGAAAAATTGGTTTTTCTTTGTGCACGCATTCTAAAGAGCCTTATTCATTAAACAGATTGGCTCTTTCTCTGCAGGCAACACAAAATGTTGAGCATAAAAATGTTTAATGTCCTAGCAAATGCATCTTAGATGGTTATTTTCGTATACGTTCTGTGTGTGATTAATTTTCTAGCCTGACTGGATGCTGGCACATCTGATCTAGAAATATGCCAAAGTTTGAAACTTTTAAGGGAACACAATTAGAAAGTTTCAGTTAAATACTTTGAAATAGGCCAGGCGTGATGGCTCATGTTTGTAATCTCAACATGTTGGGAGACTGCGGTGGGAGGATAGCTAAAAGTTTGAGGTTATAGTGAACTATGATGGCACCACTGTGCTCTACCCCAGGTAATGGGGTGAGACCCTGTTTCCAAAAAATACATACCTTGAAATATAGCAGTCTTTTAAGAATATTTCCATTAGTACTAAAAGATGCTTCTTTATGCAGAAAAGAATAGATATTTTAACTTGAGTGACTTAAAAGAATATATGAATGCATCTTACCTTTTCCCCTTAGTATTAATATTCCTTGGGGTGGACACCAGTTTTTCATTTTTTCCTCCATTATACTATATGTTGCAAATATTTTTGTGCCCCCAAACCAAAGATGACTTAAACTCAAGTTAATATAAAATAAATGTTATTTAATGAGTCATATTCAGTAGCCATTAGGTAAGCCTGTAATTTATGTCAAGTATTGGGTGAAGTGCTGGTAGAAATTGCAAATAATTCAAACTAGTGCTCTCTTGAAATTTTACATGTTATAGTATTTTGATTTTGCTTTTCTCTTAATTATAACAACCTTGTGAGGTAGTATTTATTCCATTTGCTCATTGTATAAATATGAAATAGGCTGAATGTAGTGAATTAAAACACGTATATAATGTAATTAATGCATTTTTTTGCTTTTAAAAGAAAATAAACCCTCAAATGGCTTAATAATTATGAAAACTAAATATTTTGATTAAAGATTCTAAAGCAAAGTCTTTAATGCACACAGTGATTTGTTTGGACATATAATTACCAAGCGCTATTAACTAAACTACAGAGGATTCCAAAAAAGTGTACTCTTTTTAAGGAAGAGAAAGCTGTATTAAAATTGGAATACTCAATATATACTGATAAAAAAAGATGAATACAAGTCACACTGGGCACCTCTTATAATTGCAGAAGTCAAACATGACTTGATTATTATAGATTTAATGCAGTGCTTTTATTTTTTAAAAATGTGTATACTATTTTGGTACCTCTATATTTTTAAAATATCAAGGTGATTCTGAATCTTTAGGTTCTAAATTATTCCATGATCTTAAGAATTTTACTAGTTCCTTTCTCATTGTGAGCTTTATGAATCACAATTGCATTGTAGAGTGTTTTGAATTAAGGCCCAGAAAATCTCGAGTAAATTGAAATATATTTGGACTGTAAACCCTATGAGAAACATGAGAACAGCTAGAACATATTAAGAATATATTCATGTCCATCGGTTGTCCATGAGAGAACACTTTAGGTTGGAAGTGTCCCATCAATTTGTGAATTGTGTTTACTATATTCTTTGTATTACTTTGCAGATGCCACATAGTCACACACATACACACACTCACAGACACAAAGTTACAGAGCCACAAATATTTAGTATATAAATGAAGTGTTTAGATCTAGGAAATTTGGATTGGGTATGTCTTTGTTACAAAGTATAACATCAGTAATAAACAGATGTCTTAATGGAATATTTGCAGGGGAAGAATTAGATGTGGAAAGTAATAAAAATATTTCTTATAATAGAACAATGTTATTCTATTTTTGTTTTATTCTAGAGCAAAAAACAAATTCAAATGCAGCTAGGTTAAAGTAGTCTGATAAATAGCAAACAGCATTCCCAACAGGCAGAATGTTAATTGTATCTCTTTCATAATAGTAGTTGCAGTTTAAACAAACAAAGCTAATATGGTTATGTCCTGAAGGATTACGAGGCATTTTGTTATAAAATAAAAATATAGCATTTATCATAATAAATTACATAATTCAATTAATAGTGTTTGTAGTACAATATTTTGGAAACATTTTGCTACCTTATAAGTGAATGATAAGAATTTGAAAATGATTATATTAAAGTGGCTTTCTCAGTAAAAAGAAAGTTGACCTCACAGAATTAAAAAGTAAACAGAAGATACAAAAGACCTGGAAGGGTTGGGGGGGGTTATGAATGGGGGAAATTTGTAAAAGGATATAAAATTACAGCTAGATAGAAGGGGTAAGTTCTGGTATTCTATTACATACACTGTAGGATGACCACTGTTAACAACAATGTTATACAGTTTTAAATAGCTGGAAAAAGGAGGGCAAATGTTCCCAACAGAAATAAATGATAAATATTTGAGAAGATGGATATGCATATTATACTGATCTGATCACTATAAATTATATGCATTAAAACATCATCAGGCACCTAATGTGTGCAATTGTTATATGTGAATTAAAGGCATAAAATTAAAATTTAAAAAGTTCTGAACAAAATGCAAAATCCCTATATCTCGTTGTTACCAAGTTAGCTGTTGCATTTTTCTTTCCTTTTCTTGGATGTGAAAAGTCATATCATTTAAAAGGTAGTTATCAAGGCAGTAACCATAACAAGTAGTGGTTAAATCTATTAGAAGCAACTTGATTATAAAACCTGTTTTTTTGTAAGTACAAACTAGTCATCTATCATTGGTGCATAACTAAGCATTTGTTCCTGATGATGTAAAAAAAAAATAACATTTAAAATGTTATTAATCTTAATTCTGGCAATATGCGTTTTACAGACTTTGTGGTCCAAATTGAATTTGCTGAATTTGAAACCTGCATGAGAGTTTTTTTTTTTTTTTTTTTTGGCAGTTTTTGGCCGGGGCTGAGTTTGAACCCACCACCTCTGGTATATGGGGCTGGCGCCCTACTACTTTGAGCTACAGGTGCCGCCCTGGATAAGAGTTTTCACAGAGCATACTGTATTACAACACACATGTTTGCTTGGTATTACATGCTTACTCTAGACTCTAGTAGTGAGTCAACATGTTTACATGCATTATCTAATTTATTCCTGAAAACAAACCCTTTATGAAGTAATGCTGTTTTATCTCTTTAATATTTGAAGAAACTAAGGTTTAATGTTGACTAGCTATTCTAGTGGCAAAACTAATATTTGAACTTAGGTTGATCTCAAGTAAGTAACAAGTTGTTCAGTAACAAGTCAACCATAGTTTGTCTCACATGGATTCATCCTACAAAAATGAGTTGGTCTCAGGTGAGTCACACACTCTCCATTCCTGCCCCAAACAGAAGCAAAGTGAAAAATGAGTCTTTTCTTAGGATGAGAAAATGTATGTTACTGGATTCTCTAAAAGTGGCCATACTGAAATTCATTCAGTGGAACTCTTTGGGGACATTAAAGTCTTACAGACTATAGTATTTGTGAATATGTTTTAATAATCTGTTTACGTTATCATGTTATAATATAAGTTCTCATATTGAATAAATATTTACTGAGTTCCACATATGCTGAAAAACATAAAATCCCTGCTTTCCAATAGAATTCTCATCAGGGAAGACACATGATAAACAAATAAATATTTAGTAGGGTATTAGATAGTGATAAGTGTTACGGAGACAACTGTGGCAAGATCAGAGGTCAGATCTAGAAAGTGTGTGTGTGTACACACTTACGTGCTGACTTCTTAAATTCCCAGACGATGGTCAGGATAGAACTTGTCAAGGAAAGATTGACCAGAGACAAAGTGATCGAGCAGGTCATGCAGATACCCAAGGAAGGACTGTTCCAGGATAGGAAGCATCCTGTGAGATGGGAGTGTGCTTGGCACTTTCAAAAAGCACCCAGGGCCCAAGTCTGGCTGTATTAGAGAGAGGGGGAGGAGAGGAATTCCTGGAGGTAAGCAGTGCCAGATTCCACAAAGCCCAGATAAGGCCTCCAAGTTTTGTTCTAAGTAAGATAGCAAGTCTCCAGAGTGTTTAAGTAGGGAGGAGCTCGATCAAATGTACGTTGGAAACGCAACTGTTGTGCCTGCTGTCTGATGGGGAGAGGCAGCAGATGGCTAGAGATGAACTCAAGGAGACCAACAGGAGGCTTTGCAGTAGTCTCTGGTTCCTAGGTAACTAAGTGTGGCCCCTGGACAAGCAGCAGCAGCAGCAGCAGCAGTGGTCCTTAGGACCTTTGTAGAAATGCGGATTCTTAAGCCTCACCCTGATTATCCCCAGGTAAGATATATAAACATTCAGGGAGAAGCAGTGACTGGGCAAGAGATAAGCGCGGCTTGGGGTAGAGCAGTGCCGGCAAAGGTGTCAACACACGGCAGGATATTGGATACATTTTCACAGTATGATTTGCTGTCGTATTAGATGTGGCTGTGAGATAAGGGAGGCATAAATGGGGCAACTTTTATTGCCAAAGGGGAAACTGAGGAAGGGGACTCTTGCGGGGTTTGGAAATCCGGAATTTGGTTTGAAATGCCTTTCGACATATAAGAAGTAGTTGGATGTCTGTGCATGGAGAGTAGAGATTGGGGCTGGAATTTCACTGTGGGGATGTGTTAGCATGAAGATAGTGTGTCAAGCCCAGGGACGGGAGGAGCTCCCCCGAGAGAATGAGCAGGCATCAAAGAGCAAGCTGGAAGCTGGAAGTTTGAATCACCCCAACGCTGGGACTCAGGACGAAGGGGCTCATCCAGGAAAGGACAGTGGGAAGGAGGGTGTAGGATGGCAGCTGGGAGCCCTGTGTCTTGCTGTCCCTACACAAGCACCAAGTGCAGACGCCACCAAAGCACGTAAGAACCTTTACTGAAATGATCGGATTACTCACTTGTTTCACCCGGACCTCTCCAAGGTCTTCAATACATTGGAAACAATGCTGGATATACCACCAGATAAAGGAACAATGGCTTGTTTTGTTTCTATCTTACTTGGCATTTTTTTGACTCCTAGATTAATGCCTTGGCAAATGGGATTCCTTGACAAGTTGAGCTCTGTGGGTCATGGGTTTTTTCCCATGTGATTACTCATTTAAGTACTGTCAGTAACCCTGGGTGGATATCTTTGGGGTGGAGATCTTTGCCCTTCTGTTTAATCCTTGCCATTTTCTCCCCTTGGGTGTTGCCTGCTTGCTATTCAGATATAAATATTCACGACTTCACTTTCCAGGAAGTGCCTTCTCATCCATCTCTGACAAAGTTCATATACTTTTTTACCAAGAAGGAATATTTAATCTAAATAAGAGCATTTAGTCACAAGCTTGTGTTTCCTGATAGACAATCTGTGGAGAGATGAGTGGCACTCTTGATGTTTTCCACGGAACTGATTTGGCAAATCACATTTACTATATTAGGATCTATTTTTCTAAGAACCCGATGAGAACTGAGAAGCCAGAAAACATATTCATGAGACAAATCCTAGGCCTCCGTGTGAAGCGTGCGTGCTCTGCCCAGTAGGTGACCTCCAGGGATGTAGGCTTAAGGCCCCGGTGTGTAATACTGGGTTATGGCTCTCACCTCGGGATGACAGCCAGAAATACAGGATCTGGGTGGTCCAGTGGGAACTGGGACTCTCATATTCTCTGTATTGGGATCAGCTTAGTGTAATTTAAATAGCAAGTCACAAAAAAGTGGTGCTTGTGTTGGTAGATTAAAAATAAAACAAACAAAAAAGATCCCCACATTGCTCTATACTGAATAACCGAGGTTAATTAGAATGAAGAGGTTGAAGATGGTGGGGGAGGCTACCCGGTCATTTCTCTGTCTGTGCATTGCTCTGAAAGAGGGGGAGAGAGAGCGTGAGTGTGTGTTTGTGTGCACACGCGTGTGTAGGTAATTGTGAAAAGAGAGAGGACCTGAGAGAAGGGAACCCTTTTTAAAAGGGGAATTTTCAGGAATGAGAACCCCCAGGACCAGGGTAACCTCCCTCTGTTTTTATCAATCAAAAACTTAATGATAACAATTTTATATTCAGTTCAACAAATCTGAAAAGGAATTTTTGATGAGCGCACTGTTCACAGGTTATGAATGCTGCGGGGTGATAAAGCGTCAGTGTACCACCTGGCCGCAGGTTGATTATGGCAGCAGAAGCAATTCATCTTCTTCAAAATACAACCAGCCATTATTCATAGCTTCATAAATATTAATATTCTCCTCCCATTTTTTCCTCCTTATTCTTTCTATTCTCCTTTATAATTTGGGTTGGCATAAGTGGTTATTGTTCTCAAGATAAAAGCAGTTTTGGTGGGATAAAAAGCCATTTTCAGGTCATGTGCAGGACTGATGCTTAGAGGTGAGAAGTGGGTGCAGCAATGCGAAGGCTGTAGACAGGGACAGACCCACACCAGGTCAAACTGCGTGTGACAGGCACAGCGGTAGACGCAGAAGAAGAGTAGCCGTATAATGGTCATGTCAGGAAGGGTTTTCATGGCAGAGCCAGCCTTTGGATTGGCTTTAAAGGATCAGCAGGGCTTTGGAGGTAAAGAGGACAAATAAGGGAAGCTGAGCATTTAGGTCCCTGTGTCAAATGAGCCAACAGCTGACATGTGAGACCCTCGGTAGAACAGTTGGGACGTGGACAGGCAGAGGAAGAAGTCACCTTTGTCAAGGTGAAGTGTTTCTTAACTCCAGAGGCACTGGGATGTTTTTTAAGCCTTTGAACAGAGAAGGGACACACCTAGCAGTCTGCTTTAGCAAAATAATTGTTCAGCAGTTTAGAGATTGGAGTTTGTTGTGGAAGTTGTGAATAGGGAGAGGCTGTAGTAATCCAGTCTGCAGAAGGTCCTGGGATAGGGCAGTTGATGGAGATTACTGAGGCAGGGAAGTGAAAAGAAAGTATAGGGTGGAAATGAGAATTGTCAGGAGAGAGAAATGCCAGGATATGACAAATAGGACTTGGAGGTGATTGGCTTAAAAGACAACCAGCTAGTAGCTGGGCCAGGGGATGAAGGCGCCATGATACTGAATATGGGGGACTCAGGGAATGGTGGTGTCTTAAGTGGAAATAGAGATGACACGAGGCAGGCCTGTTTGGTGGGAGAAGGAATTTAATTCTGCATTGTGGCTGCAGCGTGTACACACAGGAATATTCCACCGGCAGTTGTACACACAAGCCTGGGCTTTACAGAGGAAACACATACAGACCGAGATTTCATCCTCATTTGTTGCACAGTAATACATGAAGCTAGATGAAGCGACGTCATCCTTTTAGGTGAATTCATACGATTAATCTTCTAGCTCATTAAAAGAAACCTCAGACCTTAAGCATCACATTGAGAAATGCAACACACCTTTTTGTTTTGTTTTGTTTTGTTTTCGGGGGAGCAAGAATTCAAGATAATTTCCTTGAACAAAGTTTGGACAAGAACTCTGTTGAAAACAGACTCAGACTTTGTGCCTCTAATAGCAAATTCTTCCATAACCGTGTGCCATGATCCAGTGAAGGAGGCATTTCCCTTTCAGGCATGACATATGTTTGATTTCCAAGGGCAAGGTTCCTCATTTGATTGCCAACCTCCCTAATTAGGAGGCCTTGAAGATCATTGCCTCAAGGCTGTTCAAGCTGAAAAAACATCTACAAGCACAAAGGTATTTTATGTCCTGTAAAAGTTCCTCTGGTTGCCTGAGTGCAGTTAGTTATCATGGAGACTCACCCCTTTGCTCCCAACGCTACCAGCGGCATTGGTATTCAAGACAAAAGGCAGCCTTCAGTGCAAATTCTTGTCTACTATTCAAGGTGTATCTTTTGATCTTTTCAGAAAGAGCTAGAAAATTAGATGGTATTTGCAGGAGCATTTCAGCTGAGAAATGTCAATAATGTAATCGTGTTGAGACCGGTACATGGAATTGACTTGTTGGGAGATGGATACAGGTGCAGGGATGAGACGTATCTGATTATCATATAGAACTGAGTTTGCGCAAGAGGATCCTGGTTCGCCAGGCCACGTGAGGAAGCAGCTTTAGGAGAATTTAATGAATCTTCTTAAGCAGATTTCTGAGTGGCAACTCCAAATCTGAATTTTTTTTTTCTTTGGAAAACAGGAAGGAAGCGGAAAGTAAATTTCCTCCTACTATTTGCATTTGCAGCGTATAACCCAGTTTCCTCCATTTGGTGGATAATCTGTGTCTGTAAAATCAAGACGGGTCATTCCATTTCCCTCAAGCAGAGTGAGTCACCTTCATTGTGCACTAAATTTCTGCAAGCTGAGCAAGTATGACTTTTCATTTGCTCTGAGGTGGTTTTCATATGCAGCATGGTGTGTCTGCCTACTTTCAAAGGTGTATCCGAATGAACAGTGCTGGTGAATAAAATTGTTCGATTTGTAATTGCTTAAATATACTTCTTGGTTCTACATTTCTTCCTTATTTATTTGGAACTAAAAGGATATTTGTTTTTCATTATCTGCTGGTGAGGTATCTGAAAATAGAAAGGAGAAGGAATAAAAATAGATCATAAGATCCTAACAACATAATTTGTCTGAAGCTTGACTCCATTTCCATGGACAGATAACATTTCTGACACCACAGTATCCTCTGGGCAAAAGAAATACAGTGTCTTTTAAAGAATGTAAATAATTATGTAATTCATACCACATTTCCTTTGGTTACACTAGAATATGAATTTCTGTATGTTGATGTTATCTGAGAATATATGAAGACTTACACATATGTCTTTAAAGAACCAGGAAGTGACTGGGACTCCTTTCAAGTGGCTTTTTGGGGGCTCCCTCATGAGATATGTCCTCATTGAACATTCCCTTTTTTTTTTGCAGGTGAAGTTCTTATTTTAGAATTTCAGATTAATATGAGGGTACATATGTTTAGGTTACATTGTTTTCAATTCTAAGGTAAAGTTCAAGGTGTAGTTGAGCCCTTCACCCAGGGGCGTGCTGAACACCTTCACATTGTGCAGGTTAAGTGAGATTCCCCCAATCACCCTCCCTCCTCCCCACCTCGTTACCCCTTCCCACTGCTAGACTATACTTTGGTATTTTTTTCTTTCATGTGGGCTTGTAGTTATTTATATATTGGTTTCATATTTGTGTTGAGTACATTGGATACTTTTTCTCATTCTTGAAGAGAATGAGAAGAATGTGTTTCAGCTCTATCTAGGTAAACACAAAAGATGCAAAGTCTCCCATCTTATGGCTGAATAGTACTCCACGGTACACATATGCCATAGTTCATTAATCCATTCATGAGTTCATAGACACTTGGGTTGATTCCACATCTTGACGATTGGGAACTGAGCTGCAATAAACAATCCAGTGCAAATGTCCTTGTAGTACAATGATTTTTTTTTTTCCTTCTGGGTAGATACCTAGTAATGGGATTGCAGAATCAAATAGAAGGTTGGCTTTTAGTTCTTTGAGAATTCTCCATACGTCTAAGGTCACATTAGTTTGCAGTCCCACCAGCAGCATAGAAGTGTTCCCTTCTCTCCACATCCACTCCAGCATCTGCACATTTGTGACTTTGTGCTGGGGGGTATTCTCGCTGGAGTTAGGTGATATCCCAGAGTGGTTTTGCTTTGCATTTCTCTGATGATTAGGGATTATGAACAGTTTTAATGTTTTCGTTGGCTATTTGTCTGTCTTCTTCAGAGAAGGTTCTGTTCAAGTTTCTTTCCCACTTACAAATGGGTTGTTTGCTCTTTTCCTGTTCATTAATTTGAGTTCTCTGTCGGATTCATAGCATGCAAATATTTCCTTTTGTTCAGAAGGATGTCTGTTTGCTTTAGTTGTGGTACCTTTAGCTGTTTAGAAGATTTTTAGCTTTTATAGTTTTGTGTCT
Organism: Perodicticus potto; assembly: GCA_963574655.1. Lineage (NCBI taxonomy): Eukaryota > Metazoa > Chordata > Mammalia > Primates > Lorisidae > Perodicticus > Perodicticus potto. Next base: position 21,658 of record CAUYRH010067074.1, on the reverse strand, counting down.
TAAATTGAAATCTTATATTCAGCAAGAGTCAATTTTTGTAACTGGTGACAGGTGCGGGTTCAGTTTCAGTCTTCTACATGTAGCTAACTGGTTCTCTCAGCACCATTTATTAAATGAGAATTCTTTTCCACAGTGTATGTTTTTGTTTGGTTTCTTGAAGATCACATGGCAATACGTGGCTGGTTTTATCTCTAGATTCTCTATTCTATTCCATAGATCTCTATTTTTTTTTTGCCAGTACCGTGCTATTTTGATCACTATAGACTTGTAGTATAACCTGAAGTCTGGTAATGTGATGCCTCCAGATTTGTTTTTATTTCTTAAAATTATATTAGCTATTCAGTTTTTTTTTTCTGGTTTCATATGAAATGAAGTATCTTTTTCAAGTTCTTCAAAATGTGACATTGGTGCTTTGATGGAGATTGCATTAAATCTGTAGACTGTTTTGGGTAGTATGGACATTTTCACAATGTTGAGTCTTCCCAGCCATGAGCATGGTGCTAGAAGTCCTAGCCATTGCAATCAGTCAAGAGGAGATCAAGGGTATTCAAATGGGGACAGAGGACATCAAACTCTTGCTCGTTGTGGATGACCTGAACTTATACCTGGAAAACCCCAGGGAATCAAGTCCAAATTTCGTAGCAGTGATCAAAAAATATAGTAACGTCTTGGAATATAACAGTAATATGAAAAAACCAGTAACTTTCATAGAAGCTAGTAATAACTAAGCTGAGAATTAAAGACACAGTACCTTAGAAAGGAATCTAGATTTCAGGCCTCGCCATAATAGTCAAGTATATATCATGCCAGAGATTGTGGTAAATAAATATAAATGCTGCCCTGCATTTTCCCATTTAATACTGAAAATACTGTGAAGCAGTCACTGTTATCATTTGCATTTTCATTTTATGAATGAGAAAATTAAGACACAGTAAGATTCCACAGCTTTTAAGTACTGGAGTCTGGGATTGAACCAAGGCTTTCTAAAGCCTTGGAAAGAACCACCTTGAAACACTAAAAATTTAAAGGTCCAGTTTTATCATGTAGGAATAGGTAGTAATCATAAAATTTAGATATCTTGAAGGTCTAATATCATTCATTCTGTCTTCCCCCCAATGGAAAATTTTAGATTTTTTTTTCTTTTTCTGTTTTTTCCATCATACCTTTAGGATGAATGGAAATGTCTAAATGTTTATTCATTTACATCCTCTGGCTCCAGTCATGGTGAAGTTGTCTTAGAGCAGAGGTTTTGATTTTGTAGGTACATCTGCCTCTCCCTGTGGAGTGCGGTGCATTTCCACGCGATGGGTCCTCACTAAGTCAGAGTGTTTTAATTGTAAAATTGCAATTTGTTGATCTAAATGCATAGAGATGTATTATTTTAACATTCTTTTGTCCACAAATAGTATTAATTGGTTTTCTCATGTCATTGCATTGCATTCCCTTTATTCTACTAGCTCAGTTCCCTCAAAGAAGCCATGGAATGTCTGTCACTCAGTTTCCTCAGCTGTAGAATGGGCTGATAGTACACATTGTGCCTGTGCCTCAGGCCTTACGTGAGGAAATAAGTTATAACACCTCTTCTGAAAGATAAAATAACATATGTATATGTGTGCACGTATAATAAATATTAATATGTAAAATACACCCAAATTGTAATGAGGTAAAATATTTAAATGGTGTACCTTGTTTAGAGCCTAAATAATATTAAGTGCATTGTAAAGTGCCTGTGAAGTGCGGGAAAGGTTTCTGAGGCATTGGGCGAAGTTCGAAGGTGACTGCTAATGAGATGGAACGTTTCATTGCCTGTGAGGAGTCCGAGGCACAGAGGTTGCTGGACTGTCATTTCTCTGAAGGCAGGTGAGGCAGACGACAGATGTGGAGCCTGTGGTCTCCCTGTTGGGCCTCATTCGTCTAGTATCTGAACGTTCTGAACGTTGGCCTTCTTCATCTCTGTGCCTTACTGTCTAGAACCAACAACAGAGAACTGGGCAAAGAAAACGTAGTTTAAAAACTTTGAACACGTTTTTGGAAGGGAAACCTTCCCCGTGCAAGCTGTTCTCCCGTCCGTTTTCTGCATTCAACAGAATGTTTACTACTTCCCCCAACTCACTGGGAGAAGGTTTCAAAGGTGAAACGTAGGAACAGGATTATAAAGAAAATCTCGTGTTCCTAGACAGAGCCTGAAAAAGGAACATCGTTCCAGAAGCTGCTGTCTCCAGTTTAAAAACATCAGTGAAGGATAAAGGGTGTCTCCCACTGAGCAGAAAGCAGACACCAGAAGGTTCATGGAAACCCCAGAGTGAAACCCATTTAGAGAATCAGAATAGTCAAGCATAAGGTTGTGATATGGATTTAGAGACCAGACTGAAATGTAGATCAGCCAATCTGTACAATCAAAGTGGATGACAAAAAAAGACGGAGTCAGGGATACTGATATGGATGGGCGTTGGCCACCTGGCCAGGGGTCCAGGGCTTCAGAGCATATTTATGAGTACGTGGGGAATGGGCATCACAAAAAAGCAGACACCAAGCAACACAGAATGAGAGACCAGTTTGCTGTAGCCCAAATGTGAGCGGGTCCAAGGACGCACATGCCTGTGAAATAATGTATTGGATTTGGGAAATTCCTGTTGTATGCTGGGGTATGAATAACAAAATGGAATATCTACCCATTAGATGTTCAGGAAAAGACAACTTTTACATTTTTTTAATAATTGACATTAATTTCCTTTAGAGTTCCCTCCCTTGCTAGGTGTAGGGGTGGCTGGAATGGGATGGAACTTACGTAGATGATGATGGTGTATTATTTTTCTGAAAAGTTGCTTTTGATTTCCAAATACTTACTATTAATTTTTTTTTTTTTTTTGAGACAGAGCCTCATGCTGTCACCTTGGTTAGAGTGCTGTGGCATCACAGCTCACAGAAATCGCCAAGTCCTGGGCTCAAGCGAGTCTCCTGCCTCTTCCTCCCAAGTAGCTGGGACTACAGGTGCCCACCACAATGCTCGGCTATTTTTTGGTTGCAGCCATCATTGTTGTTTGGCAGGCCCGGGCTGGATTCAAACCCACCAGCTCAGGTGTATATGGCTGGTGCCTTAGCCGCTTGAGCCACAGGCGATGAGCCAAATACTTCCTATTAGAAAAATATTTAGTAAGGCCGGGCAGGGAGGCTCACACCGTTAATCCTAGCACTCTGAGAGGCCGAGGTGTGTAGACTGCTTAAACTCAGGAGTTCAAGACCAGCCTGAGCAAGAGTGAGACCCTGTCTCTGCTCCATATAGGAGAAACTAGTTGGGCATTGTGGCGGGTGCCTATACTCCCAGCTACTCAAACCCAGGAGTTTGAGGATGCTGTGAGCTATAACGATGCCACAGCACTCTAATTCTGTAAGACTGGGTGAGACTGTCTCAAAAAAATAAAAAAAATAAAAGGCAAAATGTCCAGCAAGTTCAAGGTTCAGCTCCCTTTCAGTTATTTCTCTCCCTCTTCCCTTCTCAGGATGTTCGGGTGAGGGACGACTTAGAGGCCTCTCGTGCGGATGGGAAGGCCTTTCTGTTGTGTGTCCCCACTGTGTGGCCAGGGCACTGGGTCTAAGATTCGGGCATCTGGTCTTTGCAGAGTGTTTGGTCTGATTTTGTCTTCTTAAATGTTGGTTGCATCTTCTCTTGAAATCTGCAAAATGTGGCCCTCTCTTGCTGAACCTCTTGTTAGTGCTGCTGATACCTTCTGAAATCCCCTAAGAGTAAAGTCCCACACACTTCTAGTTGTGTGGGACTTAGCCAGTGAAATGAAAAGTTATTTATCCAGAGAAAAAAGTACCATGTCATAGATATTCCTGAACTATAGACCAGACATTAACCATCACTGTGTATGGGGTTTACACAGATCCCTTGTTTTCTTGCCTTTTTTAAAAAATATGTTTTCTTTTTTTTTTTTTTTATTGAATCATAGCTGGGTACATTAATTCAATCATGGGGTACAGTGTGCGGGCTTCAGATACAATCGGAGATATTTTCATCAACCTGATTGCGATAACATTCAAGAGACTTTCTCATTACTATGTGAGAACATTTTTGATCCTTGTTTAGAAGTTTTCTCCTGACCATTCAAATATACACCACTGGTGTGATCTGTTCTAATGTAGGTATAAACTATGTTTTGAAAGCCTATAGGTGTTGTGTATATTTACTAATTTCTTACTATTTATTTTAAAATAATAAAGAAAGGACAGACCTTTTCCTTAATTTAATTTTGTACTGTATTGTTAAATGAACATTGACATATATACCATGCTCCTTTTATTACTGAAATAAGTTGGAAGATGCAATAGAGATTTTGACTTCACAAAACGTCTTGCTTCCAGTATAGTAATGCTGTGGTATATGTAGTTTTGTAATAGTCTGACCTTCCCAGATTCCCGATTTGAAAAGTTTATTTTTCAAAACATTGAGCAATCATCACTGCTCAATTGTGTGTGTTAGCTAACCTTTCTTCTTGAACCAGATTTCCAAAAATCCCAATATTTTGTGGCATTTCTAACAGAGGACTTATTTTTACACCCTCAAAAGTGTTGCAGGCATTTGGGAGAACAAAAATTCACAATAATCCACAATTGAGTCAACTATGAGAATGGCCGAAATGGTATGAGAACCGAGACATTTTGAGTATTTATCCAATATTGGTTCATGTGCAAAAGAATTCTGGTAATCTGTAATGCTGAAACCCTAGTTATTTCTAGGAGCTAAAGGAGTGTCACTCTTTATTTAGCATTTTACCTGATAGGAGCAGTTGTTACAGAATTTTGAAGGCTGAAGGAAAGATAAAGGTAACTTACATATTTAAATAGATAATGAGCCCGCTCAAAAATTCAAATTAGAATTGATTGGAATTTCTGCACAGATGTGAAGCATTGGTGATGATTTATTTTGATTTTGACATTTCCTTTGAGTTACTAAATAATTATTATTCTACTTATTACCTTTGGATTGTCCCTGTAAATATACTTGTATCCTAAGATTCAGTACACTTCAGAAAGGAAACTTAGCAAAAATACTTCTGGATGCTGGGGCCAAAAGATATTTCATGATACTCCATGAAGCCTGCAAAGCTCATGTGAAAGCTTCCTAACCAGTACTCTGTAGCTACCCTGCTTTATTCACCCACTATCGATTTAGCTGTAATACTCTTCTTCACAGGAAAAATATCGGGTGTTAGGGTTAGGGTTAGGGTTAGGGTTAACTTTATGGCCACTTTGTATATGTATAAATAGCTATAGTAAGAAGATGACTTTTTATGTGGGCAAGATAAATATTTTTCTGCCTATTTCTTAGATTTTTATATTTTTCTTATATCTTTTCTATTTTTATATTTTATCCTGCCTTGCTTACATGTATGTGTGCTGAATGACTAGCATAGGATATAGTGAATATTGCCTGTTTTTTTTTTTTTTTTTTTTGAGGAAGATTGACAGAACTGAATTTTCAGGAGAGGAAAGTTCTAGTAAAATGAAAGCATAATCACACACCTAAGTATATGAGACAAGCAATGATTTTCTTAAAAAGAAATGGCATGCTCTTTCTTCACTCTAATCCTTGTTTTTTTTTTTCCCTGAATATAACTTCTTCCCCCAATCACCTCAATCCATGAAATACTTTAAGAAAAACCAGGTTGTCCATAGCAGAGATGCAAATATACAATAAAAAAGAAATCCCAACATCAAGAAAAAAAGAAATTCAAACTTGAAATGACTTCTACTATGCATTTCACTGCATTTATTTATAAGAAATTATCCTAGTAATGCAATGCACTGTTACCTTCAAGTAATTAAATTCCCTGTAAAGTTTTTTATTTCCATCATAAAGTTAATATTTGTATATATTTTACTTTTCAGCCCATAAATGAAATTAAATGGACAGGGTTAAATAGTCAAATGTTTATGCATAATTGAAATAAAATACATGTACAAAAAACAAGAGACATTAGGTAAATAAGTGTTTTCCTTGGGGAATCTGAGATATTTTATTTGATTACAGACACAGTGAAAATGAGTAAAAACCAAATCTACAAAAATCCTGTTTTCACCTGGAATTTATAAATTTGACAAGTCCATTAAGCCGTAAACCCTGATGGTTGAAAAACTGATCTTTCCTAGGTGAGTGAAATCACTAGAGAGAAAGCAGTGACTTAGTTTTCATGAGGGCCAAACCAGTAAAACAAGTTTAGTTCCCTGGAATATGAGGTCCTCTTAGGAAGGAGAAGACAGATAGATGACAGGCGAGCACACACTTTCAATATCCATAGAATCCAAAGATTTCCCCCAGAACTGTAAACACAGGCACTGACACAGGCCTTACTTGGTTGTGAACTCAAAGATGCAGTTTAAAAGCTAAGTATTTTATAGTATTACAAGACAATATCTGGAGCCTTTCTGTTTTTTCAGCACATACAGACCCTGGATGCCTGCCCTCGGTTGCTGTGGTTATCCACGATTAAAGGGTGGTGTGTGCTTGGGCTCAGGTGACCCGTGAAGGGGTGGGCTGTGGAGAGACGGGGTCCTCACCTGCCCGCCTCGGTGGCTGTACCTTCCATGACCGCCGTTCTTTGTGGGAACTGTTGGCAGTGGCAGTGGTTTGCAGCCTCAGATAAGAGCCGCCGGTCTCGGGTAATGCCCCGCTCGGAGCCCTGATGACAGACTGTGGAGTGCAAGTTTTTTCAGGTGCTCTGTTTGCTCAGCAATCCTTCAGTGCCAGTCTCTTCCAAAGAGCGAGCGAGAGCCATCGGTAATGGGCATCAGCCATTAAGCTCGTGGTATTTGTCATCTCTCAGGTTACAGCTTTGTTACTCTCAAGTGATGAATGGATGCTGTTATGCTTTAAGAAAATAAAGCAATGCTGTAAATATGTCCAGACTTATAAAGGTAGCCATTTTATTTCTTCCAATTCTTGAGAAATAAACATAGAGTACTCCTGAAATGCTGGTCTTTCCTCGCGAAGTATGGACAGCAATGTGCTTTGTGTTGATGTCTGTAGTTGCTCAGCATTCACATCAAACAAATTACTCTCAGTTTCGATATGGGGTTTTGCCTTGGTTTGATACAGCTACGTTTATGCTTTGCGCAAGCATTCTGATTCAAACAGGCATGCTTGCAAGGAACAATTCACAGAAATCATTTGTACTTGCATGAAAAAACCCAAATAAGGAATTGAGGTGTTAAAAATAGCATGAAAGCAAAGCATTTCTTTATCTTATTTATGTTGACTGGACATGTTTCTGCTCTTGAGGAAGAAGTAAAGATTTCTAAATATTTCTTCTTCTATTTCAGTAAGAAGCCTTCTTGAAAGTTATATTTACTTAGTATTATTTTATACACATTCGCATCCATTTTGTTAACATATTTATACAGTTTTTGGAATAATATTCTGCTTGGTAATCACTCTTTTCATCTTTCCTAAATTGATGTGAATTTCAACATTTTAAAATTCTTTTAGCAAGCCTAAACCTTTAAACCTTTTTTAAAGTACCCCAAAATCAACTTCTAGAACTAGCATGCTAAGTGTGTTTTGAAACCATTTGAATTTCATCTGGGGATATCTGTTCTTTTTTAATTATTTAAAAAATGTTACTGGCTTCTTTGCAAAGAAAAAGAAAATTAATGGTGACAATCCTAAGGTAATATAATAAATGAGGAGCCCAGCCAGGATTAGTGTAAATGACTCTGTCTCACCCATCCCCACCATAGTTTTCATGACTTCTCAGGATATTCTGAGGAGAGTAAATTTCAAGGACCATTTCACTGACTCCATCTCAATGTCCTCTGTTTTCTTTTTCTTCTCTCTGCTCCTCTTGCCAACTAATGCAAAACTCCTACAAATACCTAGAAGCAAGGGCCTGGCATTATGAATGAATCTAGCTCATACAGGGCCACTGAGTGAATGGTAAAAATCACCACCCCAGTTCCAGCCCTATACTGGAACTGTTACTGTCAAGGCTCTCTGTATTGCTTCTCCAACCCTTAAGCAAGAAAAATCTTATGGAAGATAGTGGCTGTGTGTGTTTATTTTATTACCGCAAGCTCCTAATTGCCAGAGAGGTAAGGGGCCTCACCTCTATCAGCTCTAATTGCTGTGAAAGTCTGTGGCCTCAACCGAGGCTGCAGCGTGGTCCAGAATGTTTCCTGTACAGAGGCTGGGGCCTAGGGTGCAGGGCCATATGCCAAACTCTTTCACACTTTCCCCACTCCACCCCCATTTTCATGTCATTATTTTGTCTTATTTTCTAGATGGCCCTTACAAGGCATTTTTAAATGCAAGGACATATAATCGAATGAAGGCAACAGTTAGTGGCCCAGGACCTCTGTGCTCTGAAAGAAAAAAATTACAGTGAGCTCAGGACTCTGAGGAACAGTCTTGCAAAAAGATTTTTGAGGAAATTAAACTGTCTATGAATTAATTTAAGCTCTCCCTGCAAAATGATGTCCCTGGGAATGTAGATACTAATTAGGAATATTCTAGAATTCATTTAGTGGCAAATCACCTGATTCATTTTCAAATAGGAATTTTTCTAATTGACCTATTCTAATTGCAGAAATATTGCAGCATGTCTTTTTAGTATTCTATCTATAGATAAAAAAGTCACCTCTGGGTTGCCTGGAATTTAGGCTCAGGTATTCATACATAAGTTTTTAGAAAATGCTAGGATATCGATTGTATTTGAAGAAAAATATAGCGGCTTGAAACGTGCCAAACAGCAGGAGACAGGAATAACCTTTAACGAGTATGTACTCTGGTGCTGGGTCCTTTACACACAGTACATTATGTGATCTTCACAACAACCTTTGAGGTACATTTTATTGTCCCCATTTTATAGGTGGAAACCAAGGTGCCCGAGGTCCCACAGCTAATAAATAAATCCAGGCGTGTCTGATTCCAGAGCCCACGCTCTTGCCGGTGCACCAGGGTTCCTCCTAAGGATCAAACCCATAGGCAAGGTCTTAAATGACTAGAAATATCACATTTGTCCCTGAGAAAAGATGTTCAGTGATACTTTATTTTTTTGTTTCTATCAAAATGCTCCACTTCTCAAAGCAAAATTTCAATGTCAGTTTTGAACTAGTCTCAGTCACGTAATCTGTTCATTAAGCACTTAATAAAGACTTATAAGAATCCCCCAACTTTACCGTGGTGGGACTTTGTAATGTAAACATGCATTAAAGAAACAGGAGCGCAAACATCTATTCTCCACAGGTGTTACCTATACATGTCTGTTCTTGCACCCTCATTATTCTTCTTGCAGGGTGACTACATCTGGCCCCCTTAAAGTGCTTTCATCAAAAGAATGCTTTAATATAGGGCCTGAGCATGCAAAGACAACCAACTTCAAATTGAACTTAAATTATGCAAGATGCTGACACACTGATCTATATAACCTGCTTTTCACATTGAACTTTTAAACCACGTAACAATGGTAATGCTAATAATAATTTGTATTTCAGTAGCACCTTTTGCTAACAAGCTCAAAAAGCTTTATGGCTATTGTCTCAATAATCCTCTCACCAGCCCTCCAGGGCAGATGAGGGAAAATAAAGATATCTCCACTTCTCACATGCACAGAAGAAATAGTGAGGTTACTATAGTGACTCACTACTAATAGTGAGTTACTTCTGGGTAACTGGGAGAGAGATGTGTTGGACTATTAAATGCATGTTCTTTGTTTGTTTGCTAATTGGTTTAGTTTAATCTAGTTTTCTTGTCAAACACAAGACCCAAATAGAATCAGAATTCTATGGGTAAAAAACAAAGGCTTTCAAGAGTCCATGGTTCACTTTGCTCCATTCACAAGTGTCCATCTTTATTCCAAAAAGGAATGGTCAGACCTGAAATTGTCTGACTGTACTATGGGTCTTTAAGCCAATTTTGTTCCTGTGAGGGTACAGAACATATGGCTACTATTCCTCAGTAAAAGAACTGATGAATTTGTATTTTCCATGCGGGAATCCGGACCAGTAAGGACAGATGACATTTGCAGAACATCTAAAAATTCATTTTAGCTATCATTTCCAATGTGGCGCCTCTTTGCTCCCTACATTACACATTTTAAAAAACAAACCACCAAGTATCATGCATATAAAGTACGGCATACAGAATCCTACAGCCTCTGTTTTCCTCATCTGTAAGATGGGAATCGTGGTGGAGTAAGGTAGCAAGTGTCTGGAACATGGCAAGCACTCACGCATTGTTTCTATTCCCACCTCTTCTGCACGTTGATGGAGGGAAGAGACGAAGCTTAACGAGTCCAGTTTGGCCCCTTACTTCTGCTACTTCCACACTCATCTCCTAGAAATTGTCTGGTTGAGCTTAGCTTTCAGGTCTGTTTCTAAAAGGAAGGGGTGTGCTCTAGTCTGGGACACCTGAGGTTACCACTCCTAACTGAGGTCATTTGTAGTACAGCTGTCTCAAACACTGTGAGAGATGATGGTTGGCTTTAAATCTCACTGAGGGCAAGGTGATTTAAAGCAAGCTCTTGAAAAGACAGTACGCTACTTAGGAGAGGTCTTAAGCCACTCTTGCATTGCAACATTGCTGTAGAAGAGATATCTCTCAACTCTCTCCAGCTGGAGAATAAAAATAACCAGGGCCAATGTTCTGGTAGCATGCGTAACATCCAGACTGTATGAATGTATTTTTATCAGGAACTATTGAACTTCTTGCATAACAAGCCTGATTTAAAACACTATTTCTCGTGCTAATAGTCAATGGAAATCAAATGTGTCTATTGAATTATGTGCTGGAAAATGCCCCAAGCCATGGCTTGATATAAACATTCCTCAAATCTGCCATTAAGAACTCATCTACAGTGCCTGGAATCCATTGCTTAAGACTAATAACTTTTGTCAACAAAATATCTGCCAGCTTGGGTAATGCTTTCTTTCTTTTCTCTCTCTCTCTCTTTCTCTCTCTCTGTAGACTTTCAACTAAAAAAAAAACGTTAAAAGAATGATATTGAGGCCCTTAAATTTTCTTTCATATTTTGATTAGTTTTTTAAAACTTATTCATCCCAAAACACAGGTTTGGACAGTGTCCCTACTGACTGAAAGCTTTGGGAGTGGGAAGTGGGGTTCAGAGCAGAGAGTAGTTCCTAATTTGTATGAATTCACACTGACTCCAAGGGAGTGACATTATCAGAGACATGGTGGACTAGAAGTTTTCTACCATCATCTTCCAACTATGCATTGATTTTGACGACCCCTTACAGACAAGAGTACTTTATGGGAGTTCAAGAATCCAATGGAGAACTTCCAGCATGCAATTGGGGAAAATATCTGAGAATAGACACATTGAACAGGATAAGAAGAACAGTTTCATTTCTTCCCCAGTGTGGCACCACTTAGTGCTGGAAAGACTCCTGTGGCCTTATGAATCCTCCCATGAGCAAAAGTGAGAGTGTACTGAGTTGAGTGCCCAGTTTTTCTACCTTTGTGAGATGCCACCTCTATTTTTTTAATTGATTAATCTGTTTATTACCTGAAACAAATTAGAATGAGTATTGCAGCTAAAGAGACTAATATCACAGTTTGAGTCATGCACCATAATATACAGTATAGACCTCACCCCTAAGGTCACTGTACTCAGGGAGAAAGGCAAATTGGAGCTAAATGTACAAAATATTCATGACAGAATTTTACAAAATATTTACAAAATATTCTCTACATGTTGCCTGCCTCTTTTTTGAGCAAACTTTTATTTAGGCAGCAGGGTTTAGGGGATCTGATCAAATGCAGGAAAAATGTGTGAAATTATAAAAAGCAAACCTCTTTCTTAGGGGTTACGCGCTGTTTCAGTGAGTGACATCAAATGAAACTTTTTCTTTTTTTTGAGACAGAGTCTCTGTTACCCAGGCTAGAGTGCTGTAGTGTCACAGCTCACAGCAACCTCAAACTCCAGGGTTTAATCAATCCTCCTGCCTCAGCCTCCTGAATAGCTGGGACTACCAATGCCCAGCACAATGTTGGACTAATTTTTCTATTTTTAGCAGAGATGGGGGTCTTGCTCTTGCTCAGGCTGGTCTTAAACTGTGTGCTGACCTCTATAGATCCTCCCCACTTGGCTTCCCAGAGTACTGAGATTACAGGAGTGAGCCACCATGGCCAGTCAGATTGAAATGAGATGCCACCCCTTTTTTTTTGCCCCATCTAGAGTACTGAAGTTATAAGCCTGGCTGAGTGTCTAGGAGAGGCTGAGAGAAGAGAAGAGAGGTGGGGACTCCTTGCAATTGGGATTCAAAAGTCAACAAAAGGCCAGATATCCTATTATCTGCTTCATAGACTGAATCAAGGGACCTGCTTATGAGGCACTTGGGACACCTCACCTGTAGACACACACACAAATAACTGGCTCATTGGTGCCCTTAATCCTCCCATGTCACACATGGTTTCACCCCTGATGGTGAGTGTAAGCTTTGCATATGACGTACAAGCACATACAATCAGTTGGTTCAACTATGTAGGGTTAAAAGAACACACACAGACATTTCAGGGCATTACCCTAGGGAAAGCCAATAGGAGGCTTTTAGCATCTGTAATGGCTTTGCAAGATTAAGAGAAGGCATAGAGTTTTAAGTACTCCCCTTGCTAAGGAGAAACAAAAGATAAAACAGGTGCATCCATAGCAAGAGACTCAGAATCCCTAGCTGGGCTGACTGGCAACATTGTTTCCCTCTTAAAGCCATTCATTAAAGACTGGAGGAGGTGATGACCTTCTTCAATGCAAAGACACAGCACCAGACTTCAAGGAACATAAAAACCCAAGGAAACATGAGATCACCAAGGGAATATAATTTCCCAGTCACCAACTCCAAAGAAATGGAAATCTACAAAGTGTCTGATAGAGAATTAAAAGTAATTGTTTTAAAGAAGTGCAACAAGCTACAAGAGAATACAAATAACAACAAAATGAGGAAAACAACACATGAACAAAATGAGAAGTTCAGCAAACGTAGAAATCATTTTTTTAAAACCCAGAAATTCTGAAGCTGAAAAATACATTGAATGAAATGAAAAATGAATGGAATGCTTAAAGAATTAGACTTGATCAAGCAGAATGAAATATCTGTGAACTCAAGGACAGGCCATTTGGTATTATTCATGCAAAGGAGAAAAAAGAAACAAAGAATGAAAACAAATGTAGAAAAGTTAAGGGACACTAGCAAGAGAAATAGTATATGGCTTATAGGAATCGAAAAAGGAGAATAGAAAGAGAAGTAATGACTGGAAACTAACCAAATCTTGAGAAATATACAGGTATCCAAGTATATGAAGCTCAACCTTCCTAAAGCAATTCAAATCAAAGAGGCCTTAATCAAGACATATTAGAATCAAATTGTGAAAAATCAAAGACAAAGAGAATTTTGAAAACAGTACAAGTAAAGAGATTTGTCAAATACAAGTGAGCACCTATTAGACTATAGCAGATTTCTTACAGACCAGGAGAGAATGGGATGATGTATACAAAGTGCTAAAAAAAAAAAATTGCCAGTCAAAACTATTTTACCTGGTAAATCTGTCCTTTAGAAATGAAAATGAAATACTTTCCCTGATAAGTAAAAAGTGAAGGTTATCACCACCATTGCCTTATCAGAAATGCTAAAGGGAGTTCTTCAAGTTGGAAATAACAGATGCTAATTACTAGCATGAAAACATAAGAAAATAGAAAACTCACTGGTAAAGGTAATTGTAGTCAAATTCACAATACTCCAATACTGTAATGGTGATTTATGAATCACTTTTAACTCTACTATAAAAGTTAAAAGACCAAAGTGCTAAAATTAACTATAAAATAAGTATTTGTTAATGGCTACACAATGAAAAAGAAATAAAGCATCAAAAATTAAAAAGTGGGGGCAGCACCTGTGGCTCAAAGGAGCAGGGCGCTGGCCCCATATGCCAGAGGTGGTGGGTTCAAACCTGGCCCCAGCCAAAAACTGCAAAAAATTAAAATTAAAAAGTGACTCGTTGCCTGTGTCACAGTAGTTATGACACCAGCTACACACACTGAGGCTGGTGGGTTCAAGCCCGGCCTGGGCCAGCTAAACAATGATAACTCAGACAAGAAAATACCTGGGAATTGTGGAGGGCACCTGTAGTCCCAGCTACTTGAGAGACTGAGGCAAGAGAATCACTGAAGCCCAAGAGTTGGAAGTTGCTGTGAGCTGTGATGCCACAGCACTCTACCAAGGGCCATATAATGAGACTTCGTCTCAAAAAAAAAAAAAAAAAACAAAAATTAAAAGCATGTACGGGCAAGTTACAGCGTAAAGTTTTTGTACATGATAGAAATTAAAAATAAAGACATTAAGTTGCTATCAATTTAAAATAGATTAATATAGTTATAGCTATAAGATGTTCTATGTAAGCCCCATGGTAACCACAAAGCAAAAAGCTATAGTAGGTACACGAAAGAGAAAAGGAAAGGAATCAATGTAAACCACTATAGATAATCATCAAATCATAAAAGAAGACATCATAAGGGGAAGAAAGAAACAAAGGAACTATGAAACAGTGAAAAAAGTAATTTTTAATATGTCAGTACTAAGTTCTTACCTATCAACAATTACTTCAAGTGTAAATGGGCTAAATTCTTCAATAAAAAGATAAAACAGCTCAGTGGATTTAAAAAAAAAAAAAAGAAGAAGAAAAAGACCCAGCTACATTCTGCCTCTATGAGACTCACTTTACCTTTAATAAACACACAGTAGGCTGAAAGTGAAGGATGGAAAACATGTACATGCAAATTGAAACCAAAAGACAGCCACCAAAACATGACTATCCTTATATAGGCAAAATACACTTTAAGTTTAAAACTGTAACAACAGACAAAGGTAAGTATATAATGATAAAAGGAACAATTCCTTAAGAGGACATGACATTTGTAAATATATATGTACCCAACATTGAAGCCCCTAAATACATAAACTAAATATTAACAGATGTGAAGAGAGAATAGACCTCAACACTGTAATAGTAGGAGGATTCAATACCCCACATTCAACAATGAACATATCATCCAGCTAAATAACCAAAAAGGAAATTTGCTCTACACGTTAGACTAAATGGACCTAAGAGGCATACACAGAACATTCTATCCAACAGCAGCAGAATACACAATCCTTCACAAGCACACTCAAAACAATCTCCAAGATGCATCATATATTAGACCACAAAACAAGTCTTAACAAATTTAAAAAGGGTAAAATTATATCAAATATCTTTTCTGACCACAATGGTATAAGACTAGATATCAATAACATGAGGAAAATCAAAAACTGTCCTGTGGGCTTGGCGCCTGTGGCTCAATGGGCTAAGGCGCCAGCCACATACATCTGAGCTGGCGGGTTCGAATCCAGCCCGGGCCTGCCAAACAACAATGACAGCTGCAATCAAAAAATGGCCGGGTGTTGTGGCGGGTGCCTGTAGTCCTAGCTACTTGGGAGGCAGAGGCAAGAGACTTGCTTGAGCCCAGGAATTAGAGGTTGCTGTGAGCTGTGATGCCACAGCACTCTACCCAGGGTGACAGCTTGAAACTCTGTCTCAAAAAAAAAAAAAAAAAAACTATCCTGTGGCAAACAAAATCGAAACACATGATACCAAGAGCTGTCAGGTGCAGAAAAAGCAGTTCTAAGAGGGACATTTATAGCAATGAACACCTACATTAAGAAAAAAGAAATAACTCAAATAAACAGTTTAACTTTATCTCACAAAACTAAAAAAAGAAAAACAAACTAAGCCAGGATAGTAGAAGGAAGGAAATAACAAAGATTATAGTAGAAATAAATAAAATTGAGATGAGAAAAACAATAGAAAAAATTGATAAAGATAAAAGTTGGTTGTCTGAAAAGATAAAGAAAATTGATAAGCCTTTAGCTAGACTAAGAAAAAAGAGATAACTCAAATAAATAAAATCAGAAAGTTAGGATGAGATGTTACAACTGATAATCACAGAAATACAAAGTATCCTAAGAGGTTATAAGAAGGCCAGGCATGGCTCATACCTGTAATCCTACAATTCTGGTAGACCGAAGTGGGTTGCTTGAGCTCAGAAGTTCGAGACCAGCCTGAGCAAGAGCAAGACCCCATCTCTACTAAAAATAGAAAAACTAGCTGTGTGTGTCATGGTGGGCACCTGTGGTCCCAACTACTTGGGAGGCTGAGGCAAGAGGATTGAAGCCCCAAGAGTTTGAGGATCCTGTGAGCAATGATGCCATAGCATTCTACCCAGAGTGACAGAATAAGACTCTATCTTAAAAAAAAAAAAAAAGCCAACAATTTGGATAATCTAGAAAAAAAAATGGACAAATTTTTGGAAACATAAACTTATCAAGACTGAATCATGAAACAATACAAAATATGAACAGATCAATAACAAGTAAAGAGATTGAATCAGCATTATAGTCTGTTTTGTGCTGCTGTAACAAAATATCTGAGACTAGGTAATTATAAAGAACAGAAATTTACTTCTCACCATTTTGGAGGCTGGGAAGTCCAAGATCTAGCTTCCAGCAGGTTCTGTTGTCTGGTGAAGGCTGCATCCTCCAGAGGGGAGTAATGCTTTGTCCCCACATGGTAGAACACAGAAGGGCAAAAGGCCAAACCCCACATGAAGCCACTTTTATAAGGTCCTTAATTCTGTTCACAAGGGAGAAACCCTCATGGCCTAAGGGCCTCGCCACTTCTCAGCCTTACTTCTTAATACCATCACATTGGCAACACCTGAATTTTGGAGGCGACACATTTGAACCATAACTGTCAGTACTCAAAAATTTCCCAAGAAAGAAAAGCCCAGGGCTAGGTGGCTTTATGGGTAAATTCTATCAAACATTTAAAGAAGAATTAACACCAATACTTCTCAAACTCTCCCAAAAAATTAAATAGGAAGAAACACCTGCAAATTCATTTTCCTAGACCAGCACTACTATAATGCCAAAGCCAGACAAAGACACTACAAGAAAAGAAAATTATAGGATTATTATTTTATAACAGTGAAATTGCTTTGTCTTTTGTCTTGTGATTTTTTTTGAGGTGAAATTTAAGTTTTTGTATGAGTAGTACTATTATAACTATCTTGAGTATCTTGCTTGTACTGTATCACATCATACATTTGTTTAATTCTTAATAAACTCTTCACTTGTTAAAAATTTTAAAAAAAGAAAAGAAAAGAAAATTATAGGCCAATATGTCTGATGAACATAGATGCAAAAATCCTCAACAAAATATTAGTAAACCAATTTCAGCATTATGTTAAAAGGTGGCTTTATCCCTGAGACACAAGGATGGTGTAACACATAGAAATCAATAAATATGATACACCACAGTAGGAGAATGGAGAATTAAAATCATGTGCTTATCTCAGTAGTTGCCAATAAAGAATTTTACAAAATTCAACATTTTTTCATTACAAAAACTCTCGACAAATTAAGTATAGAGGAATGGACCTAAACGTAATAAAGACCATACACAAGATTAGACAATTAAGTTTGTGAACTCATCCTAGAGAAAGTACTATGTACCTCATTGCTGAATATCACTACAATGACCTTCAGGGTACGCCCTTTGGGAAGCTATGCCCTAACACCAGTGCCCAGTCCAGCCTTCAGTGTAATTTTGGAACTCTTTTTCTGGAATGGCCGTGAAAACTGTGGTAGTATGAGGTCTGTCAGTTAAGTTTGCCAACTCATCCTAGAAAAAGTGCTGCATGCCTCATTGCTGAATATCACTATGGTCACCTTCAAAGTACTCCCCTTGATGGGAGGGGGAAGATTGGGGTAGAGGGAGGGTAATTGGTGGGACCACACCTATGGTGCATCTTTTTTTTTTTTTTTCACTGAATCATAGCTGTGTACAATAATTCAATCATGGAGTACAGTGTGCGGGTATCACATACAATCTGAGATATTTTTATCAACCTGATTGACATAACATTCATGACCTATGGTGCATCTTAGAAGGGTACAGATGAAACTTACTAAATGCAGAATACAAATGTCTTCATACAATAAGTAAGAAAATGCCATGAAGGGTATGTTAAAGAGTTTGATGAAAACATTTCAGATTGTATATGAAACCAGCACATTCTACCCCTTGATTGCACTAATGTACACAGCTATGATTTAATAAAAACAACAACAACAAAACAAAGTACTCCCCTTGAGAAGCTATGCACTGACGCCAGCATCTAGTCCACCATAAGAAACACATAGAACTCAATGTCAAAAAAGTCAAATAACATGATTTAAAAATGGGCAAAAATATAGCTGGACATTGTGGTGGGTGCCTGTAGTCCTAGCTACTCGGGAGGCTGAGGCAAGAGAATCACCTTAGCCCAGGAGTTGGAGGTTGCTGTGAGCTGTGATGTCACAGCGCTCTACCATGGATGATAAAGTGAGACTCTGTCTCTACAAAAAAGAGAAATAAGAAAGAAAAATGGGCAAAAAACCTGAACAGACATTTTTTCAAAGACATCCTAGTGACCAACAGGTATATATAAAGTACTTAATGTCAGCAGTCCTCAGGGAAAGGCAATGAGATACTACTCCACACCTGTTAGATAACAAACCTTGGCAAGGAGATGGAAAAAAGAGAACAGTGTTGATGAGAATATAAATTGGTATGATTGTTATGGAAAATAATATACATATTCCTCAAAAAGTCAAAAATAAAGCCATCATATGATCCAGCAACCCACTTCTGTGTGTATATCTAAAAGAAAGGAAATCAGTATCTTGAGGAGATACCCATGCTTCCGTATTTAGTGAAACATTATTCACGATAGCCATGATACAGTGACAACCTAAGTGCCTTTGGATGGATGAATGGATAAGGAAAATGTGCTATATATTTGGAATGGAATATTACCCAGCCTTCAAAAAGGAAGACAATTTTGTCATTTGCAACAACATGGATAAATCTTAGCTAAATGAAATAACAAGCCAGGCATAGAATGATAAACATTGCATGATCTGACTTACGTGTGAATGTAAAAATGCTGACCTTACAAACGCAGACAGTAGAATGGCCGTTATCTGGAGCTGTAGCAGGGAGGAGCACACTGGGGAAATGCTGGTCAAAGAGTACGGACTTTCAGTTATAAGATGAATAAGCTCTGGGGATCTAATGTACAGCAGGGTGACTATAGTTAAAAATAATGCATTGCGTGCTTGGAAGCAGATCTTAGTGTTCTCACTATAACAGCAACAAGGAGGTTACTCTGTGCAGTGTTGGTGATGTTAATGAGGGGATAATAATAAGGCCTCTTCCCTACCCCAACCCTGTGGTTTGGATATATCTTTTTTGAATCTGGTCCCTCTTTTTTGAAACTGGTCTTCCTCTGACCAATTCAAACTCATTATTTTAAGTAACAAAGTGATTTTGAGTTGATCTCCTCCTCCACCCCACCCCAAATTTAAGTTCATGCCCAATTTAACTTAAAATGATTGAGCACAATGGAGAATGTTTCAGACACTGAAATAGATTACATCATCCCAAAGTCAAGAAAGTTACCTAATCACTTCATTGCCAGTGCAGCTGTCGCCAGGCACACACACCACAGTGCTGCCACTGTTGCTTAAACACACTCTGGCCTATGCAAAGGCTCAAGATGACTGGCTCTCTTTTATGAGAGGATCTTAGATGCAAGAGTGCACCTTTAGCTAGTGCCGAGATCAGAAACCCTGGGCGTGCCTCTATTGGAAAATGAAGTAGAACTATGTGAAGCCAAAGGAAATACTCCAGGGCATCGTTAATGCTGGTATTGTTGAAAATGCTTTAGGCAGCAGAATGAAAACACGACTAATGATTAGATGCTGTTGCATTAAAAGCAGGTTCCGTGCAGAGCACCCAGTGCAAAGTGAAATGATTCACTGAAAGGTTTTCAAGGTGGCCATTTTGATGTATGCTCTGGAGACATTACTCATGCCTTTATTTCACTTAATAGAATTTGGTAGAACAGTCTGCAAGTTCTCTGGGATACATGTTGGATACATACGTTGTCGTCTGGTTTAGACTGTAAGTTGGTAAAGAGAACAACTCTGTTGGTTTTAAGCTGGTGCACAGCGCTCCGTCCTGGTGAGGAGCACCCCTTGGTTTTGCCCCCTTCTTCACGGATCCTCCCATCTCCCAGGCTCTTTACCACCTTGAGATCTCATAATACATCCCTCCCTAAATCCCAGTTCTTCTTTTAGAATGTTTCTTTAGTTCTTCTTTTCCTTTCCATTCCTAAGGGAGCCTGGTAGCCCCTGAGCCAGCCCTCTGGTTCCCTGTCTCTCTGTGTCCACCTGTCTGAGCAGCATTATCATCACGTCCCTCCTCTGCTCAGATGCAGGTGCAAGCTCCCCATGGCCCTCTGTGCCTTCCCGCATCCTTTCCACTCCTTTCAAGTGTAGAGTGCTCGCTACATCTCCCCTAGTGAATCACCTCAATGGCCTGCACACTCAGCCACCAGGCCTTCATATATGCTTTTACTCCTGCCTTGAACATCCTCTTCCTTCCTCTACTTCTACAATCTTGCTCACACTTGAAAGTCTAGGTCAAGCCCCACCTCAGTCAAATCTTGCCAAACAACCTCTGTACTCACTAGCTTTAACACACAGAGTAGCTGTTCAGTTACAATCACTGGGGTTGGGGAGCAGGAAATAGGGGGCACACATACTGATAGTCCAACATCTTGATCAATGTTGAGACAGCTAGGATTGTATCTTAGGATTCATAGACCCCTCTAGAGGTCCAAAGCTATCAGCCGATTTTTGTGTGATGCATGAATGTGTTTTTCTGGAGAGGGACCATAATCTTCATTAGATTCCCATAAGAGTTCTTGACAGGAGAAGGGAAAGTTTAGAACCACTGCTGTGAAAGATGTAAAAGAAATGTTAGGGTTCAGCCCTTGCCTTCAGTGTAAGAAGAGACAGAGAGTCCTAGGCAGAGGAGAGAACATGGCATGTTCCTGCACAGCAAGTGATCTGATGTGCTCAGAGGATGAGCTTTATGTAGGGAAGTGGGAGACCGAAAGGTGGGAAAGGAGGCGGGAGCAGGTGTTGAAGTAGCTCACACCCTGGTCCTGAGGGTCCTGGGGAGCCGCTGAGAAATGCAAGGCAGGAGAGTGACACATTCAGATTTACATTCAAACACCAATTGGGGGGGTTAGATCCTGGCTCCATCTCTTACTGTATTGGGAGACCCCTGCAAGTTTACTCTTTGGGTCTCATTTTCTCATCTGTAAATGATTATAGATAATAATACCTACCTCCAAAGGTTGCTGTGCTGTGGTCAAAACTGGTGGATAAGTGTAAAGCAGTCTGGGTCTGGTACATTTGATGTGTTCCATAAGAATTGTCTGTTATTATTCTTTTTTTATTTTTAATTTGTTGTTGTTGTTGTTGTGGATTCATTGAGGGTACAAGAAACCATGTTGCACTGACTGTATTTGTTGGGTAAAGTCCCTCTTACAATCGTGTTTTGCCCCCAAAAGGTGTCGCACACACCAAGACCCCACCCCCCTCGCTCCTTCCCTCTCTCTGCTCTTCCTTTCCCCACCCCTCCCTCATTCTTTCTCAGGACAGAGCCTTCTTCACTCTGGTTCTAAACTGCATAGAGAAACTGAAGTACCAAATCCTG